>LZPO01044478.1:142018-166692 GCA_001675575.1 Neotoma lepida | reverse complement strand
GTTTCCAAAGTACAAACACCAGACTTAAGAATGTCCTTTACACAGGAAAAGCTGATCCCTTCTGCTTCTGGGTGGCATTGTCAGAGCTGTCAAGGCAGCCTCTCTTTGCCACCAAGCTTCAGCAACTGGGCAGTTCTTCCCATAAGGAACAAGTGTGACTATTTTCATAGGAAACCATTGTGCATGGAGGTCCAGTTGCTGACCGTTCTATGAGGTGCATCTGGTGCATAATGTNTGCAGCTGAACGATGGTGAAGAAGCAGACCCAATGAAAACGTCTTTTGCCCATGTAGAGTTTGGTTGTCGGGGTTAAAGTTGCACAGCTGCGTTACAATGCTTCTATGGGAAAATGTTTGCTTTCGCTTCCAAAAACTGATTTACAAACAAATTCTCTCTTGGAAGGAAAAGCCAGTCTAAATTTAGAGCCTCCTAGATCAGCTCTAGTTTTCAGTACAGATTTTGTCTTCCATTCACACAAGTCATCTGGGGACAGTGTTACTGAAGCAGCCAGATGAAACCCCAGGGCTGGTACCTGTCTGGTGTAAGCTATGCAGGTGTACTGGGGTTTGGGAAAGGGACTTTTATAGCCAGAGAAAAGGTTTTGGTTTCAACTGGACTGAATTTTCTCGGGTGTTCTTAAATGCTGTCAATGCTCTGCAGATTCAGAGAGAACCTCAATAGATTAGTAAGTCAATTCTCCCTCTGGGCTTTCACAATGATCCAATTTGTTGTCTTTCTTGGGAAAAGAAATAATACCCTGGCCCAGATTTCCAAATTGATATATCAGAGAATGAGCCTCAAAGGCAGTGGTCCTCAACCTCCCTAATGCTGTGACCCTTTAATACAGTTCCTCATGTTCTGGTGACCCCCCCAACCATAAAATTAGTTTTCTTGCTACTTCATAACTGTCATTGTGCTGCTGTTATGAACCTTAGTGTAAATATCTGCTATGCGACCCCAAAGGGCCCGTGACCCATAGGTTGAGAACCACTGCTCTACAGTAAAATGGCATTGATGGATGTAGGATTCACCTAGAACTCTTTGCTCCTGTAAAATTCCTACAGAAACTGAGGAGTTCTGTGAGGACATGGGCTTAGGGCCTTCTGGTCTGCTTACNTAAAGAACAGAGTGATTTCTCTTAAGTCTAATTAACCATTAGTGAAAGGGCTTCCTGGTGAACATGGTTCTCAGGACACATGCCTGGCTTTTGGGGCAGGTACTCCAGGGTCCTTGCTGTCTATGCCAAGACCCCACAGAGTCAAGGTATGCCTCCCTACCTTCTACTGACACCGGAGCTCTTTCGTTCACAGGCCTTGTAAGTTGCATTTTATTAGTAGTAATGACTGGTAGAGAGGGCATTTTCTGATTCTTAATGACCAACTGCAGGAACTGTGGGCCTGAGGCAATGCATATACTATGCTATTAAACTCTGAGATTTGAAAATGTAAAGAAAAATAATTACCTTCTTATGCATGTTACCATGGATACCAAGTTTTGTTTATCATTTCAGCCTTTTCTTAGAGATTAGAGTCCAGTTTAGTAATCAATAAGGAAGGGGCCCTTCAACCTCAATTTCTACTCACTGTATAATCTTGACATTACCTGGTGAGTGTNTTTCTTTAAGAAGCTCCCCCTCGCCCCTGAAATAGGATGTGGATTGCCATAGGAAGTATTCATATTTCATTGAACAGTTCAGCAACCAGTCTTCAAAATCAGCTAAGCCCTAGATGCCGACACTCCATTCCCTGATGTGGCAGGACTTTCATATCATTCTTTGACCCTAAAGAATGATCTGTCTTTCAGCCTTCAGATTGTCTGCACATATTTTATGCATTATGCATTAGTGCCAGAAATACTTTTTCAATCGGATCTATTATTACAGTGCATAGCTCNGAGATTAACTTTTAAGGATGAGGAAGAATATGCCCAGAGAATTACCTAATACTCCATAATTCACAGAACAACTATTTGCTCCACATGTTGCTGAGCTTGGGATACCACTTCTTTTCAAACTCTTCTGGAAAGGCCGGAATCCATTAATTTCATATCACTGCAAAAATGCTGGCCCAAGTTTATATGACTAACTTCTATCTGTCATCATCTATTCTAGGGATAAAAGATTTTGAAGGAAAATTTTAGGAACTCTCATCCAGAATTTTAAACTTTCTCCTGTAAATATTTTTTTCAGTTATTGGCTTTATGTTTCTTTACCATGGTAAAAGAGTTCTACCACAGGTTTCACCAAATACNTAATACAGAAACGCCCCTCATTTGTCTGAGCATCTTTGAAGTGAGCAGAGCTCTATGATGAGGCAGATCACAGAAGCATGCAAATTAAGAAACCTGCCTAGGAGTCAGAGATGTAAGCTTTGCCATAATACCCCCATTACATATGCTGCGCTAGAGGTATGAGGAGAGGCACTGAGTGCAAACCACAGCCACAGCAACTCTAAGGATTCAGGAAGATGTCTCCAAAGAAATGACATTTATTTTCTATGTGAACCCTATGGTCTAGATAATATCTAGGGTCTTATACAGTATAAGATTATTATTATCTTGCTTACTTGGGTATTCTTTTCTTGTGTGTGTGCATGTGTACCTGTGCCTGTGAATGTGTGTGTGTGAGATCTGTGCATGTCTATGCATGTGTGTGTGTGCATGCATCAGAGGCCAGACAATGACAATGTCTTCCTCTCTCTCTTTCCACCTTATTTCTCTGAACCTGAAGCTTGCTGTTCTGGCTAGACTGGCTGGCCAGCCAGCTCCTGAGACCCTCCTATCTCCACCCTCAACACTGGGGTTAGAGACACACATGGTTCTTATGTGGGTGCTGGAGGTTTAAACTCGGGTCCTTATGTTTATAGAGCAAGCACTCTTACCCACAGATCCATCTCCCCAACCTCCTTAACTATTCTTCTATTGAAGTACAAAGATGGACNCATTCCCACAGGATTAAAATAGAAAATCTCACAGTAACTTTTAAGCTCATTCTATAGTCCTCCTGTCCAAGCAGCACTAAACTCACATAAAGAACCAAGTCTTGACATAATTGTGCCAGGCCACATTGGCACAGTGGCAGTGGAGACAGAAAAAACGGTTAAAGCCTCTAGGATGGACACCGCTGGGCTGACTTCTCTGTTGACACACCATTTTNTGTCTTTGGGGAGGGACATGGGGGAGAATCCTGACACTTTTCTTTGTGTTATTTTTACCTGTAGACAGCCAAATCATACTTTGTGCCAGTGTGACTTATGTAGGTCATTAGCATCGCACACTGAAAGCTCATGTTATGAGTAAGAGGAAATAAAGGGACCAGAAAAGAATTTATCGGGGAAGCTGAGTGAATCCTGTGGGTTTGAACAAGAACTTTTGAGTTACAGTGATCATATGTATATAGCCACAGAGAAGAGCTACCATGGACCCAAAGGGTCTAGATAATATCTAATAGGTCCTTGGGGTTACAGAAAGTAGACTAGCTTCCCTGGAACAGAAGCCTGGCTAGNGAGTCCAGAGAACTTAGGTTAAAAGGATATTGGCAGGNAGGGGACCAAATGGCAAATGGCCTTGCCATTAGCTTGAAATGTAGATATGTTGATAAATTCCTTCTGTCTTCAAGGCTACACGGCCATCATCTGATTGCTTTCCTTAGTGCTGACACCCACCCCAATACCCTCACACAGCAGCACACACCCCATACTCCTGAAATGACGTGGTTGGACAACAACCCCACACTGCCCTGGTGCTTGCCTAGCACATTATCTTCTTGTGTGTTTGAGTCTTGCGTGGAGCCTGAGGCAGTGATCATTGACTCTGCCAACAGAAACAGAGGGTCAGCCTCAAGCCACCATTGTCCTAGAGGCACAGAAACAGCAATCAAAAGAAAGAACTTGTTTCTGGTCACATAGCTCTTGCACTAAAAGGAGATCCATTCTAAATTCTTACAGAGGCCATACATGAAGGACTGAGGAAGACTCTCGTGACCTGAATAAAGAGAAAAACCTCAACTCCAAATCAGAACTTTCAGCTTGGGGCCACTTNTTATTCCACCTACAAACACACAAGTAACTAAATCAGGTATGACAAGAGAAGGGAGCCCAAGAAGGCAGTCATTGGCCCTTAAATGGCTAGNCAGAGCCACAAAGTTGCTACTGTGGTTTGGATGCCCCCTTCTCGTCTCCCCAACCCCTACGCTGAAATGTAAGACGTAGGGCCTTGAATGGCTTAAGGCTGTTAGGTTGCTTATCTCAGGACTGAACTCCTGATAAAATCATGAGCTCAGCTTAATTTTTCTTTCTGCCTTGCATACTTCCTCACTATGATGCCCTCCACCATGCTGTGACTCTAAGGGAGGCCCTCCCCCACAGTCCAACACCAGGCTCTTAGTCTCCTCAGCCCTGAGAACTATGAGAACTAAATCTCTGTTCCTTCTAAGTTATTCAGCTATGGGCATTCTGTGACAGGAACAGAAAATGGACTGTGGCAGTTGCCCAAGACTGGAGACATTNGCTTAAAATTTTCTGAACAGTAGCTTTTTTAATGGAAAAATTCAGGGGTAATTTAAATGTTTTCAAAGGGAGGAGGAAAAAATACTTCTGCAAGTACTCTGACAGCCAACTCCAAGGATAAGCAATAGCCTCACAGACCAACTGGCATGGGCTAAATCAATTGTGAAGGCAGCCTGCGGGAGACAACCTAACCTAATTGAGAAAGCACATAGCCCAGAGAGTATGTGTTCTGACTCAGGCTCTCACAGGATCTGGGCTGAATCACTCTCCCATGCTGTCTGGTTCTCCACGCCTCCATGCCCATGCTCCTGCCTCTGTGGCCATCCATGAGTAAGGCATGAGCATGGCTAGAAAGCAAGGGGTTTGTCTGGCTAGTTTTTGAAATCAGAGACTAATAAAACTGACAAGACCACCCAACTAGGAAGGATGGAGGCGGGGAGTGAAAGGAAAAAGGGAGAAGCCATTAGTGTATTTGAGGTGTGGCCCTTCTGGGGACCACAGGCAATGACAACATCGCAGAATCAGTTAGCTTACATGCTCTTCTAGTGAAACAGCTGAGGGGTTTGAGCTCAAGTAGGAAAGCAAGGTCACTTGTCTTAGATGAATCATGAAACAAAGGTCCTTCATTCTTCACACNAGTCAAAAGTCAAGGTGTGCCTACCCGGCTTCCACTGCCCTGTGTGCCTGGGGGATTTGTATGAACCCATTGGAGAGACTTCCTGGACTACCTCCTCACATCAGTAACTTTGGGTCATGAAAAAGATTCTCTTAGAAATGTATGTTTACTTATTTGTGTGTGAAGAGAAGAACCCATGGAAAGCATGTCACTCCTTTCACCATATGTGTCTAGGAATAAAACCCAGGTCCACAGCCTTGGCAGCGAGTGCCTCTATCTGCTAAGCCTGCCCAAAAAAGAATTCTTTTCCCAGCAGCTCAGGATGTAGCCTCATACATGGGAGCAGAAGCAGACTATATATCCAATTTATGCAGGGACCCCTGCCCAACTAAGCAGACATGTGACCAAGCAGATGATAACAAGGTATGTGACCATTCTTTTTGCTTTTAAAAATAATATTTTTATTTATTATTTGAAAATTTCATATATTTATATAATTATTTTGATCATATCCACCTACTAGTACCTCCCTCCAACTGCCCTAGTGCACCCACCTGTCTCCCTCTAATTCATGTCCTTTTTTATTTTTTAGGTTTATTTTATTTTTACTGTCATATGTGTATTTGTATATGCATTTGCATATGTGTGTGCAGTGTGCCTTCTGAGGCCTAAAGAGGTGCAGGGGTGGGGTGTCGGGTCCCCTGAAGCTGGAATTATAAACAATTATGAGCTGCCTGATGTGGGCGCTGGAAACAGAACTTGGGTCATCTGCAAAAGTAGCAAGTGCTCTTCACCACTGAGCCATCTCTCCACTCCTTTTCTTTTCTTTTTCCCATTAATAAGCCTGAGTATCATTAGTGCTACCCATATGTGCATGAGTATTGGGTTGTCCACTGAGCTGTGGGTAACCTACAAGTGACCACTTCCCTAAGGGAGAGTGTTGTGGAATATTATTTTGAGATGTGCATTTGTTTAACTCTGTGAAGCTGTGGTACTGTGCCTGTCTAAAACACCTGATGGTCTAATAAAGAACTGAACGGTCAATAGCAAGGCAGGAGAAAGGATAGGTGGGGCTGGTAGGCAGAGAGAATAAATGAAGGAGAAATCTAGAAAGAAGAAAGATGAAGAGAACAAGGAGAAGAGGATGCAAGGGGTCAGCCACACAGCCACACAGCCAGCCATGNAGTAAGAGTGAAAGTAAGATATACAGAAGTAAGAGAAGGGTAAAAGCCTAAAAGCAAAAGGTAGATGGGATAATTTAAGAAAAGCTGGCTAGCAACAAGCCAAGCTAAGGTAAGGGCATTTATAATTAAGAATAAGCCTCCGTGTGTATGATTTATTTGGGAGCTGGGTGGCCGACCCCCAAAAGAATAAAAGAGAAGAAACAACCTACAGCAGGAAAGTGAGTCTCCCTTCTTCAGCAGCCACCAACTGCCAAGAATACCCCCTACCCCCAACTAATCTGGAACTTTGACTGACTTGATCTTATGTAGATCTTATGAAGGTAACCACGNTTTCAGTGAGTTGACACATGTAACAACCAGGGCATGTCCAGAAGTCAGCACTCACAACTCTCCTCCACTAGCTCTTACATGCTTTTTGTCCTCTTTTTGGCAATGTTCCTGAGCCTTGAATGGGGGAGGTTGCTGGAGATGACTCATCCACAGCTGAGCACTCACAGTTTTGAGCACTCACAGTTTCTTACACTCACCCCTTGGACCAGTTATGATTCCCTGCATTAAGAAATATCTATTGTGAAAAGAGGCGTCTCTAACCAAAGCTGAGGAAAACACAAATCTATGGGCATAAATATAAGTATTTAGAAGGCAGTTTGACAGCGTGAGCATATGTCAAAACAATAGTAAGTTTCTTCTCCCTGCCCCAAGGGCCTGTGATCTGCTCAGTCATAGGCTTCTGACCAGGTTTATAGTACCAGGCGTGAAATTCCCTCCTGTGGAGCAGGCCTCATATCCAATCAGAAAGAGGTTAGTACATACCATAATGCTCATGTCACTATTGCACCAGAGGGCACATCTTGCCTGGTAGGCCAGTATTGTAGCATGCAAAGTTTGGTGCTGGGTAAAACTGTTGACTTTTCTTCCCCGGAAGCCTGCATAGCACTGCATAGTACTGTATAGCACTGCACAGCACTGCATAGTACTACTATAGAAGCTAACCAGCAGGGAGAGAGCTTCCTTGTTAGTTGAGGTTGATTTTTCTATGTCCTTTATCCAAGGTGAATGTTGTCTTCAGCAATAGTCTTACCACTAGTTACAGTAGATAAACAAAGCAATGGCAGTAGCCTGTGTTGTTTGGGTGCCTCTGGGGCTTCCATGACCTGTTATTTGTAGAGAGGCATCCCATGCCTGGCATTGAGATTTCATTTAATTAACCCCTGTCTTCTTGGGACAGCATTGTCCACCTCTGCAGGATACTTCGGTTCAAACACCTTTTTTATATATTATAATTTTAATTAGCTATAAAATTAGTGGTTTCCCTAACATTTCCTCATATAACGATTTCTAACTTTACGGAGCTGCTGTTGGANAGATATGAAATCCCAATTTAGGAAAAANCCGTCAAGCTGGGTAAATTCAAACTACGATTNTAAGTTTTTACAGTTGCCTGTGGAATGTGGAGCTCAGCCTATATCAGAGTTATTAAATATCTGCTGTTTCAGTGCAGCTCACTTACCAACTGATTTGGCCAAAAAGCAAGCCAGGCATATAAAGTGAGCACAAAACTTTAAGATTCTGGAAATGAAANGATGAATCCACAAATTCTCATGAAAATTCTGACCATGAGTCAAAACACTGAGGACTCTGNATCTGCTAGGCTCCGAGACAGTGCCTTCTCTTGTATGAAATGACGGAGGGTGAAAAATCAGGCTTGGAAGTCTGGGATCTGACAAGGATGTGCCCAGGATGAATGCATGCAGGAGCTCTCAGGAAGAATTCGTTCTGCTTACATGTATGTGTACTTGGTCAAAACCAGTCACCAGACCCTCATTAAGCATATAGTTTGGTATTAATTAAATGGATTATTTTTGTAACCAACATTTGTCTTGGTTTTATCAGCCTGGAAACATAAATCGTCTCATTTGTTATTGACCCACATTTTATAGGCTGTTGGGAGTCATGTTCCCAGGAAGTGCTCTTNGAGGACCAGTGTGGCATCAGTGTGTAAAGAAGCTTGCCACCAAACCTGTCAACCTGAATTTGATCCTGAGAACCCATGTCGTGGAAGGAGAAATTGACTCCTGCAAGGTGTCCTCTGATGTCCACACATGCACCATGGCATGCAAGCNCCTAACCCCGCACAAACAAAATAAATAAACAAATGCCATTAAAATGAAAAAAAAAATGCTCTTTGTATCAATATCTGATGAACAAAGATTGATAAGCAGAATGAAGCGGCGTGGGTGGAATGGGGTGGGATTAGCATGTAATGTGTTCCCAGCGAAAGCTGCTCCGGATCAGTTCTAGCAGGTCATGGCTTCCCACTTTAATATCAGCCATTTGAAGCAGGTTCCTCCAGGCAGATGTGATCTCCACAACAGATGTTATACTTTAGATGAGGCAAAGGCCATAGACTAACAGCCAAGCGCCACNTTCTGCCTGCAATCTCAGCATGTGGGGGAAAATGCCTTCGTTCCTAAACAGGACTCCTCCTGAGGAGGAATCTGGGCAGTGCATCAAAGCACAGCTCCAGCTCACCCTTTGCAGCACTGGACATGCCTCTTTTGTGGGTGTTTAATCAAAGTTTCTCAAGCAGTGAGCCTGTGCTCCCACTGGGAACAAAAGAGCAAGGCTAGAGTGACGTGACAGATCCCAAGGTGCCAACAGATAGATACTCACCCTCATCCTTATCTGATGAGGACTTTCCCCAGTGGCAACAAACACTACTTCTGATCGTGGTTTTCCCAGTGACAAGAGTGGCTAATTTCTGAGAGTGGGTCACTTGTCTTTCTGTCCTTCTCAAGCTATAGTTTCTTTTCTTCCAAAATTGAGGATGTACCAAAGGTCCTAAGTAGATCCTTCAGGTTTTATATCCATTCTTTTTCCCCTATCTGTAACGGCAGCCTGCCCTCTGCCTGATGATCAGATTCAATGACCCCTTCCAATGTGGTCACTCCTCTTCTTTGCCAGTTCATCCCTTGGAACAAGGAGCACTCATAGATCAGCTGAAGATAAAATTCATTGAACTGCCACTTTATGTCCCACCAAAGCATTCCTGTCTTAGGAATGAGAGCCTTGGAAGCCACACAGCTCAGTATTGAGGATTTTCAACTATTTCACTGGGGAAGTTTGGGAGGACCACTCCTGTTTCCATTCTTTTATGCCTAGACTCTTGGGTCCTAACCACCATCGGTTTTGATTTAAGGTGAGTTCTCAAAGAATCACCTACGAGCTGCACTATCAGNGAGAGGCTTCATCAGGTGTGTCTGTGCGCTTGTCCTCTGAGAGCTGATCAAGGGCCTAGCATGTGACTGAAGCAGCAAAGTCCACTGCTTCCTGCCACTCTAACAGCTTCTTTGATGAAAAGTGGGTTCCTTAAAGGATAAGGAAGCTCCATAGTCTATGGAGCTCATGAAAGTGGGTTTGATGTCATAGAAGTCCTCACATGGTAGGTTCTTACCCAGATGCTAAGGTCAGTGTCTTCCTCACTGCTCTAATGGTGTGAAGAGACACCATGACCACTGCAACATTTAACTGAGGGCTTGCTNACAGTTTTAGAGGGTCAGTCAGTCCATTGCCATCATGGCAGAGAACATGGCTGCAAACATCTCCCTCACTGCTGCATCCATATGAACAGTACTGATGTGTCTGGCTAGAGTAAGAAAATTTCCCTCAAGTCAAGACAATAAATTAAAAGGACCAATACTTGAAGACAATTCTCCTGCAGCTTTCTCNGTAGCTAGAAAAATGAATGCTTCTCTTTCATGGGTTTGGAAGGTCTATCACAATGACCTTGATTCCAGCTGCTCAATGTGGCTCTCTCCTCTGAAAATCTTCCTTTCTTTCTGCCAGTTTCTAGGCATCTCAGTGGGTGGCAAGATTGAGCNCCTGGCTATTCTCAGTTCTGCCCTGCACCCCATTATTGGTGCCCTGTGTGTGTTAGACCACCCAAGAGAAGGGGGGCTACCCCAATGGTGCTGCTTAGTTCCTAGTAGGCCTCAAATAAGCCCTCGAGGATCCCCCATTCCTGACCTTGTGACTTCCACAGACCACNGGGGTGCCCCTTCCCCCAGGCCCAGAGAGGAGCCCACTGGGAACAGCCAATTAACCACTATGAAGATCCCCACAGATATGTCCACAGACCAATCTGTTCTAGACAACNCCTCAACTGAGACTTTTCCTCTCAGATGGATCTGGGCTCTATCAAATTGACAATTAAGGCTGACCAGGATAGTTGTCAATCACCAGGCAAGCCCATGGAGCTGATTTGAGAGGGGCCTTGAGAGCAGGGGAAGAGAAAAGTGACACCATCCTAGTGTACCTGGAGCTAGCTGGTCCTCAGGGCACTATGGGGAGATGGTAAAACGTCTAAGAGGCAAGGCCTAGACGAAGGTCTTTATGTCACTGGGCATGTTCTCAAAGGGGACTGTGGGGCCCCAGCCTCCTTCTCCTCCTCCTCCTCCTCCTCCTCCTCTTCTGATTATCTCTGACATTGTGTTACAGTGTCAGGAAGCTTACTCCACCTGGGAATTGTTTAATACACATAACCGGACAGAGACTCACACAGCAAAATGAAGGGTAAACTTTAATGTTATTGGCATTTATTAAGCTGATTTAGATGAGGAAGTGTGAAGACAGACACTATGACTCCCTTTGGTTAAAAAAAAATAAGTAAAAAAGAAAAATAACTTGAGCTTATCCTGGCCTCCTCCTAGATGGCAGATCCCGAGACAAAAGCCCCAGTGCAAATATTTATTGGGAAGTGTAGTCCAGAGAGTAGGCGTAGGAACAAGAGGATGAAGCACAGAAGACTGGAAAACCAATATGAGGATGAGTTATGAAGTTGGACAAAGCTCCTGGCGGAGGGTTCCTGGCTCTTTAGGAGCTGCCTGAGGGACTATATAAAAGATGCTTCAGAACTGTCTGCCTCAGGAAAAAAGGAAAGCATGTATCCAGGAGTACTCGCGCAGTATCCGCCAAAGGTTTGCCTCTGAAATGTTTCCTGAGATGGGCAATGCACCAGCCCATAAGGCTCAGGGTAACTATAGGGAAGATTCTGGAAGTCTCCAACTTACTGGGGCCTAGGGTGGGGTCCCAGAGTGCTGTGCATACACAGCTGCTGAGAGAGAGAGGGGAGATACACAAACACACCAAGGTGGTACCCCAGAGTGCACTCCCTGTTCTGAAAGCATCCTTTAGGATCTTTAGAACATTAGTAAATTAGTAGTCTCTTGGTAGCCACTCTCCTGTAAGAGTTAATGATGTCTGTCACAAGTGCTTGTGGCCAGCACTGTGTTCAACACTGAGTTTACTTAAGAGCACAGTCAACATTTGATAAGGATGTTATTTGGTTTGTATGTTAAAGTTTGAATCAGTGAATATGCCTGAAAAGAGATTTGCTCCAAGCATCTAGTATAGCAAACTCAGCCCAAGTTAATCCCTTGCACAAGAAATAAAGAGTCTGAGGAATGAAGCCCTTTGTTCTAAACCCATGGTTAAGAAGCCATGTCCACACTCATTCTCAAGGCACTTTTGGATTCCTAGAAGTAGCTCCATCTAGGTGAAGGCTTTTATGCAGTTTTAAGCAATGTGAATTTTCATATTGTTCTCTGACTGGGAACTCCTGAAAAAAAAATTTTCCCTATAAGAATCTAGTACTGAATCTTTCATGATCAAACTAAGTCACATTAACCAGGCAGAATCCGATTTAATCTTTCACTGAACGTAGGTCTCTACTGTTAACAGAAGGCTATAAACCAGATCATAAACCCGTTGCTGGGGAGATGGCCACCGGCTACTCAGCAGTCCTGGAAGACACTGATCTCCAGCTGCTTTGTCCTCACTTTGAGAAGAAGCTGTAATGAAATCCCAGCCTACACTTGGAGGAAGATCTCAGAAGTTCTGTGAAAAAAGCAGAACTCCTCTAGCTGGGAAGCTCTTGGGGCAGCACCAATTACTTCACTGGAGCTCAGAGGCAACCAGCAGAGAAAAGCTGGTCCCTAGACCAGGAGCCCTTTGTGGGTTCCTCAGCATCACTGCCAGGTGCAATGAGATAAATGAACCTAGTGGAAGGTGAGCATTTAACTGTAATAAATATTCGCATTGAAATGGAATTTATAAAAAAATCACAAGAATTCTAAGTAGATAAGAGAGATTGTTAACAATCTTAACAATGATAGACCCCATTATTTCTCATTACTTTTTTTCTGTGCTGGGGATGGAACCCAAACCCATGTTAGGCAAGCTCCGTATCACCGTACTTCAGCTCTGGTCCAAGATACTGCTAACAGTGGTCTCAATACATTAAACAGAAGATTCTGGAAGCAATCAGTTCATGAGTCCTTTTATGTGTGTAGATATGCACATGTGTGTGCATGTGTGTGGAGGCCAGAAGTTAGCCTTGGATGTTGCTCCTCAGGAGCTTCCCACCTTGTTTTTTGAGGAAGGATATCTCACTGGGACATGGGGCTCATAGATTTGAGTACAAGGAATAATTCTGTCTCTGTCTTCCGGTGGTGGGATTATAAGTGTAGCCATTTTTTAGACATAGATTTTTAAAGGTCACACTCATTGAGTTCCATGTTTGCCCTCAAGTATTTTATGGACTGAGCTAGCTTCCCAGGCCAGTTCACATATTTTAAAAAACAGTTTTATAACAAGATACTGTTATACTTATAATACAGGAGAATTGTATTTTATTGTAAGTTATTGGTAATCTCTTACTGTGCCCAATTGATGAATCGTCACACATAAAGGTATTAGTGTGATTTCTGTTGCTGTGTGTCACAGATGATCTTGGTTAATACACCTAGGAAGAGAGAACATCAATTGAAGAATTACCTCCATCAGATTGGCCTGTGGGCATGTCTGTGGAGTATGGTCTTGATTGATGATTGACTCTAGAAGAGCCCAGCCCACTGTGGGCAATGCCACCCCTGTGGGGTTGATCCTGTGTTGTCTAAGAGAGCGGGGTGTGCACAAGTAGAGGAAGCGGCCAGTAATCAGCATTCCTTCGTGGTCTCTGCTTCAGTTCCTGCCTCCAGGTTCCTGTTTTGGCTTCCNGGATGGTGGACTCTGAGGTATAAACTAAAGTGCACCCATTCCTTCCCAAGTTGCTTTAGTCGTGGCACTTATCATAGCAACAGAAAACAAACTCGAACACTGTGATAAACACCATGACCAAAAAACAACTTAGGGGAAGGAAGTTTATGTGGCTTACACTTCCTAATCACAGATCATCATCTCATGAAGTCGGAGTAGGAGCTCAAGTAGGAACAGTGGCAAGAAGCACGGAGAAAACCTGCTTATAGACTGGCTCAGCTACCTTTCTTACATGGCCCAGGGCCACCTACCCAGGTATAGCACCACTTACAGTCAGCTGGGCCCTCCTGTATCAACTAGCATTTAAGAAAATGCCTCAAAGACACGGCATCAGATTAATATAATCTGGGCAATTCTTCAGTTGAGGTCTCCTTTTCTCAGCTGTGTCAAGTTGACAGCTGAAGCTAACTATGACACAATGTGTGGGAAAACCCTGGTATAGCCAGGATTTGGCATTATCTATGGCTTCAGGCATCCACTGGGGGCGGAGGGCTTGGCATGCGTTCCATGTGGATTAAGGGGGACTATTATGTCAGCCATACTTCTTTACTCTATAGCCTCAATTTTCTCCTCACTGTTAAAAACACAGAAACAAATTTGTTGTATGGTATAAAANCAAANAACAACAAAACCAAAGCAAACCAAACAAAACCAAGAGCTAACCCTCCTCCTGACAGGTTGATTTTGCCCAGCTCTCCTCCAGCAGCTTCCCCCACCTTCCAGGGGCTGGCGGGGAGGGATAAGGAGTGCATGCTTACCCTTATCTCCAGCTGCAGGATGTTAATGGTGCCTCTTGGACACAAACAATCTGTGCAGGANACTGCATTACCTGAGCACATCANAGGCTAGGTGACATCTTCAGCTGAGAAACTTCTTTGCCAGGGTGTCCCTTAAAAAGGAGTACCTGGCTCATGTTCATTCTGCAAAAGACAAGTCTCCAAGCTGCAGGATACTGTGAAATAAGAAAATTTAAACCGTGTCCATTTTCGTCCACAACGTCCCTGCTGGTACCTGGAGTAGAGCAGTCGCAGTCTGGCCTTACAGCACAAATGATTCTCATTAGCTGAAGAAAAATCCAGTTACTCATCAACTCAACAAGTGTTAGGAAATATGGTGGGTAAGGCCCTGGGCCAGCGTGTGGTGACTCTTCCTATAAACAGAACGGCTGGTCATAGCCTCAAAATGTTTGTGAAGAAATGAGGGGATGAACCTGTATGTGTGGTGAATGTTACGTTGGATAAGCACAATGAGTTATAGGGTCACTTAATAGAAACCTTATCTAGGCAAGTCAGCAAGGAAGTGTGCCTTACCTGAGGCCTGGGAATGGGCAGGAGGTGAAGGGGGAGCATACAAGGGAGTAAGATACAGTGGGTGGGGTGAAGTGCAGGCAGACGGACCTGTGTGACAAGTTTCTCCTCACCCCGCAGTTACACTTAGGNACTCTTTCTCCTAGCAGCTAGTTTAAGACCCTCCTATTGGCATCTGTAACATGTCAGCATCATTCTGAGTACCAGCCAACTGATGACATGTGCACAACACCTCTCACAAGAAGAGCGTGGGAAGGCAAGAGCCCCTGCTTGATACATTGCCTGCTATCTGGCATGCAGGGACACCAGTAGTGTCTGGAAGGAATACAGGAGAAAAGAAGGGCATGAGGAAAAGGGGAACAGTGTGATTAGTATCTAACTCCGGGATTATTCTCCCCTGTGTCATGTTTGTCATCACACAGAAAAGGAGACCATGACCATCAGTGGTAACAGCTTCTCTTCATTCATGTGTGAATTTAATCTCAAATATGTGCACTAGGTGCCATAGGCACAAGGGTGACTAAGATGCCAGTCTGTTTCCAATGGTCTTACAGTCTAGGGTGGATACTCAGCAGAAGTATCTCCCACCCTTTTGCCCATATATGAAATGGGATGGATTGGCAGATTTTGCTCCCTCAACCAGTGTGTGTGTGTGTGTGTGTGTGTGTGTGTGTGTGTGTGTGTGTGTGTGTGACTGCAGACACACAAGCCACTGTACACTTGTAGGGGACAGAGAGCAACACTGGGAGTTGGTCCTTATCCTCCATCTTGTTTGAAACAGAGTCTATGTTGTTCACCTGTGTTCTCTGGGCTAGCTGGCTCTCAAATTTCCCAGGATCCTCCTGCTTCTGCCTCCCATCTCCACACGGGAGCTCTTGGATTACAGCTGCATGTTGCCACATCCAGCTTTTGCTTGGGTTCCAGGGATTCACACTCAGACCTCACACCAGTGCATCAGTGCTTTACCCCTGAGCCTCTCCCCAGCCCCCAGGATACTTTATTAGTGTGATTCCCATTAACAAGTTTCATTGTGCCGTTTTCGGCATCTGTATACATATTCTTTGATCTCGTTCACCTTGTTTGCTCTCCTTTCTGTTCCCATCTACCTACCAAATATTCCCCAGTTTTAAGTAATTTTTTTAAAAAAAGGTTATTTTAAAAATGTGGCCAAGTAATAGTGGTGCACACCTTCAATTCCAGCACTCAGAAGACAGAGACAGGTGGATCTCTGTGAGTTTGAGGCCAGCCTGGTCTACAGATCGAGTTTCAGGACAGACTCCAACTGTTTGAAAAACCAAAAAAAAAGAAAAAAAAAAACGGGTGCTTGTCCATGGGTGCACCACATACATTCAGGTGCCTGCAAATTCTGTACAGGACAGCAAGCATGCTACAGTTGTCTAAGTGTGGCTTGCTACACTTCACATGTTGGTTTTGATCTCCAGTTCTATCTATTTTCCTTAAAACGTAAAACCCACTGCACATATACACCACACTTTATCCACACCTCTGGTGCTGGTGGGCATCTAGGCTGATTCCATGTCTTGGGTATTGTGACTAGTGCTGCAATAAACAGGATATGCATCGGGCGGTGGTGGCGCACGCCTTCAATCCCAGCACTCTGGAGGCAGAAGCAGTGGGAACTCTGTGAGTTTGAGACCTGAGACCAGCCTGGTCTACAAGAGTGAGTTCAGCCAGGGCTGCATAAAGAAATCCAGTCTTGAAAAACCAAATTAAACAAATAAAATGATAAGCAGAATATGCAATAAAGCCTGTGGCATGCTGGTTTGGAGACCTTCTGCTACATATCCAAGCATGGTAGAAAGCTGGATTGTATAAAGTTGGATTGTATGATACTTGGGTTTTCGTTGTTGGAGGAATCTGCATACCGACTTCCACTGCGGCTAGACTAACTTACATGCCCACCAGCAGTGCGTAAGGGTTCCCCATCCTAACCAGCATTTGCTGTTATTTGGTATTTTGACAATAGCCCTTCGAACTGGGGCGAGATAGATGTAAAAGCGCTTTTAAATGGCGTTTCCCAGCTTTGAACTTTGATGCCAATTGTCCAGACAGAAGTTTAGCTTTGACCACCAACTCTCTCTATACAACTCCCAGCCCAAGGACCTGCACTTGAGAGAGCAGAATGGGCTGTCTGGGCTCTACTTTTCTGCCCGTTCATTTGCTCTTTCCCTCAAAGGTAGAGAGCCCACAATCCATTCTAAAGCCCAGCCTCCTTAGCAGAATAGGACTTTCCTCCAGCCATGATGCTTCCTAGTTGGCTGCATGTTTGCTCAGGGGTCTGGCTCGCCCACTCTACCCCCACCCCACGACGTCATCTTGCTCAAGTGAGTGAGTGACCCGGCTCCGCCTTCTCAGCTGCTCTTCCCCGGCTGGAGTGCCAGGGGCGGGCAGCCTTCTGCTGCGGGTGGGGGCAGCTCCTGGAACCCCAGGACAGCGTTCAGCAAGGGGCTCTGGTGAAATTAGAACCGGTGCTCTAAATTAAGGGGAGCAGATGTCCCTGTTTTGCTCGCGAGGCCTGGGTGGCCTGCTGTTCAGAGCGGAGTGGTGGAGGCACTGACCTCGGGGGCTGCTGTCAATCTCAGCGTGCAGATGGCCAGCCAGGACCCGGGAGCCCCTCTGCATTGGAAATGCGGTGGCGGGGAGATCCCGAGCTGCAGAAAGCTGTCTGGAGCGGGGGCGACCAGCAGGCCAGGGAGCCGGAGGGCAGGAGAGAAAGGCCGCTGCGTGCACAATGGAGCCCCGCCGCGGCCCCTCCGAGGACAATGGGGTCCTCGGAGACCCGCNGTAGGCTGCGCCGGCCAGCCCGCGCTCCAGCTGCCTCTTCAGAACAAGGCAGTGCAAATACGCACACTCGATTCTAAATCCTCTTAGGCACTCTCCGTGTGAACGAGAAGAGGGGTGGCTTTACAATCCCGAACAATCCGAAGCTTGAAGAGGCCTAGAAACCGCAGTGCCAAGGACAAGGTCTGCAGCACGCATGCAAATGCGTTCTCTAGATCACCAGAAAGGCTTTCTGCCTCGCGGTGGCCACTGCAGGAAACCCAGTGCGTGCCGTGCTGTAAACATTGCAATCTGGCCCTTTAGAGCCACATGGTGTCCCCAAACATTTAAGGATGTTTCCCCCCTGCAAGAGACTTCCCATTAAGTGCTCAGAAAAGCCAGCTGAGCTGTGCAACCATTAGTCATTCAGGTATTTACGCTGTTTTTCCTATTTCCTTTCTGTCTTGCCCTTCGTGGTCAGTGGTATAAAATTCCTGGGAACTCCCACCTAAATATCAGCTTCCTGTTTATGTGTTGAGCAGCTTTAACATCAGACTTCAAAAGCAGTTGACCCAAACTGAGGTGCAGGAGGAGGAGTGAGCAGGTCAGGGGTGCAAGTTCAAATTGCTTATGTCAAAATCAGAGGAGGAAGAAAGTAAAATTGAAATGTAACCTAATGCCTGTGATCTTGGCTCAGTTTCACATGGCCCCCGTGTCTGCAGGCTCCCATAAAACACATTCAGTAAAGTATGAGCACTTTCATTTGTAGCCCCCCCCCTTAAATGTGGCATGACACTCAGTTGTTATCAAAGGTTAAAATGACTACATTAGCACAACCTGTGTGCTCCTATGCATGTGCCTTGCACCTCTTCANGGCTGTTTTCCTGTCAGCAAAACATTTCATTTTATAGTCACCTGAAATGCAGCCTCCCTGACCTAAGTTNGGAGGGGACCCCAGAGGCTACTTCTTGTAGCCATCTTCTGGCACAGGATTTTCTGTATTGTTTCCAGGGAGGAGACAACTGTTCCTGGATGAAATCCTTAAAGATAAGAACCCCCTGCCTTGGAAAATAGNAGCATCATCCCACGGGCTGTCTTATATGTTGATGGAAGTTTTCTGTCTATAAAAGTGGAGTCTGTCTCCACTTATAGAGTCATACAGAATAAATCTAATTTCTCTTCCACATGACATTATCCTTCAAACATTTGGAGAGAGTTCCATTGTCCCTGCAGTGTCCTCCTCATCCTTCAGCTGTTTTCCTTGCATCTGTCTCCCAGTCCTCCNCTGGGTTATCTAGAGACGTTCCAGCTTGCAGGAGTGCCTTTGAAACTGAAGGCAGTCACTTGGTTCATGCCAACACTCAGCTTCCTGGCAGAANGGGCTTCAAACCAAAGGAGAAGTGGGTAGGTTCACAGACCAGCTAGTTACTCAGACAGAACTCAGTTTTGGCTTTCTATTCTGAGTCAGGAGGAACAGACCCAGCCATGAACCATAGAAAATAAAAAGAAAATCCTACCCCGTGCTGCTAGCCTTTCGTGGTCTTCAATTTTAGCCTCACAAACCTCTGCTGAATAGGTACTATTATTATTCCCCTTTCTAATCGCTGAGGTCAACTGACCCATGCAAAGGCACCCAGCCACAGGCAGCAGAGTGGTCTCTAATGTGCTTCAAGTCTCTATGTAATAAAAGCTGCCACCATGGAGCTCAGTGGCTAAATTCGAGGTCCCGAATTTGCTTTTCAGCACATTCTACAANGTACAGCTTTTATTTAAAGCCAGATTGTGTATATATCATGTTTATGTAGCTACAAGGACTTTNGAAATACAAGTTAAGAACTTTAGGGAGGGGGNAAAAGTCCTTTTTGGAAGCAAATGAAACAGAAATTCCCAGTTTAAGCCAAAAGTCATCCTGAACATGCTTTTCTTCCAATGCCATTACTTAACAGCAGAGTGTTATATTACCCTTGAATTTCCTGCCTAGGCTGAGGGCAGGCCAGGCCCTTGATGCTATTTCAATTTTTCCATGTATTTCAGCTCTATCACAGCAGGGCCACCNCCCCTGCTTCAGTCTGTCCCTTGGTGTGTCAGTTAGAGAAGAATATGTTTCCCATGCATATATTATAATTTTTCCCAGTGCTTCTCAGCCTGCCAGAACAGAAATAAAACCACAACAAGAAGATTTAGATCAGTCCCTTGATCACACTGCTGCTCTTTTACAGTTCGGGAGGGTTGGACATCAAACACTCCCAACTGTCATCTGTACATTCCTTCTCAGAATAAAGGAGCATTGGCATGTGCCCCCGCCAAAGAAAAGGTTAGAGAGTCTTTTCCTCCAGGAAAACGCTCCACAAAAGGCACAGCAAATTGATGGAGTNGGTTCTGAGCAGGGTCTTTACTCTGCTATGAACTGTCTCCCGCCACCCAGGTAGGCTCTGCCTTAGCAAGGGTGCTTAATTGTTGAGCTTTGTTCTAATTTGCAAATGGTGCCTGGGAGACCTTTCTCTTACTGCTCAATCTAAAGAGACCCCTGAAATCACTCTCACTGCTCACTTATTTTCTGCATAAGCCTTATCCTGGGCTGGGGAGCTGTCTTAGTGGGTAAAGCTCTGGCTATGTATGAGTGAGGACTTGGGTTCNAACCCCTAGAACCCACAGAAAGTTGGATGCAAAGTGTACGTCTGTAACCCCAGAGCCACCCTAGTGGGATGACAGGTAGAGATAGGAAATCCTGCAAGTTTGGGGGCCATTTAAGCTACATACTCAGCATTGAACAACAAAAAAGAGACCCCATTTCAAACAATGTGGAAGATCAATACTGACACAGGTTGTCTGCTGACCTCTACATGCAAGCTGTGGCACAGCACACTGGCACCCAAACACACACACACACACACACACACACACACACACACACACACACACCACGACTTAAACCTACCTCATTTCTTACTGTCTGTATATTTGTTTACAGCTCAGTCTCCTTATTACTTGTGTATAAGTCAAGTGACCTCATGTCTCTTGTTTATGACATGGTACATAGAAGGGCCTCAGGAAAGTTGTTTGAGTGAATGAATATTTTTTTTGTGCATACATGTTTTACTTTTGTATTCTTATCTCCTTAAAATAAACATTTGGAATAGTTGACTTCGTAGAGGCAGAAAGTAGACTTTGCAGGGGTTAGGCAGAAGCCGGAATCTGGGGAGTTTGTGTTTAGTGTGGACTGAAATCCAGCTGGGGGAGATGATAGAAATTCTGGAGATGGGTGGCAGTGATGGTTGAGCAATGAAGTGAATTGACTCGGTGCCACTGAACTATACTCTTAAAAGTGATGAGCAGGTGAGTGGGCTTATATTCTGAGCGTGTAAGGGTGAAACTCTTAACTGATTAAGAACAGACATAAGAGGCATAATTGTAGGTATATGCACACACGTGGAAATTAGAATAAAAGTATGTACGCCTTCCTGCTAAAAGAGTCAATTTCAGAGGAAAGTTAAAAGTTTCACAACCCTAAAAGTACACACCTAAACTATCTGAGTTAGACTTATTGGGTGAAGGGCTTGTATGCGCATCTTAAGGTTTGCTTCTGTTTCCAAGCTTGGCAGTTTACATCCCAGCTATTTGCTCATGAGAAGCCTCACTTTCCAAAATAACCAGCACGTTTTCTTCATTCTTGTACGTGGGCACGATACATAAATACATACTTGATTAATTTATTTGTATATTTNTTATTGAAAGTTANTAGCTTTTAATATATTCATTGTTCTTTTATAAATGCCCTATTTTTNAAATATTTATTCCTCTGGGGCTGTTTCTTTGTATTGATTTGTATGAATTCTATATGTAATAAAGGAATTAACTCCTGGCACATCCCATTGTTTGGAAATAACATTGTAGAGTCTGGGAGAAGGGGAGGACTGTGAGAGCTACATAACTAGCACATGGCTCTGGGAAGGGCTGCTTGCTGTCTGTTGTAGGACGAAACATACAGCAGCTCTAGGGATGCTTTCCCCACAGGATGGCTGCTTGCAAACCATCATGCACTGTCCACTCATTGCACCAGTGAGCAGTTACTGAACATGGGGTCACGTGTTGAGACTCAGAAATGGGCAAGACAGTCATTATTTTCAGCTTGGAGACCTTCTACTCCAATAGAGAAAATGGGCAAACACTTTCAGATAAATGACCCCATGCAGCAAAGGGTGTCCAGGCCCAAAAGAGTGCTGAGAGCTGGGCGAGTGTGGAGGCCCACTCCAGATCCAGTGTCAAGAAGAGCTCGCTGAACACCTNAATCCAGCTTCTGACGTGAACCCCCCTCCCATTATATAAATATTTGGAAATGTTTCCACCACTTCTTCCTACATTTGCAAGTTTCCTCATGAGCATAGAAAAGAGCACATCACAGAGCAGTGAGATACAGAAGCTTAAAACATACGCCGTCATTCCTCCCAGCCATGTTTTCCTCTTCTCTTGCCCTTTGACACCTGTTACTTGATTGCTTTTAGACCTGGATTAATTCTGCCTGGCTCTAGGCCCATGCTCATTTGCATGGCTATTCTATATACAAATCTGAGTCTTGAAGACAGCAGGCCAGGCTGAATTCAGAAACCAATTCACATCCATCAAGCGCCCCCAGCCCAGGGTACTCATTGCACAGGAAAGGGGAGTAATGAAAACTCCATGAGGTGGAATCGTGACGCACCAGAGTCGCCTCATGGTCACGCTGATGGGTGAGCCACTCCATCATCCTTATGTTCCACATGTCAAGCACTTGCAGGATTCCACTTTGAGCTTTGGACATGTAATTATGGTTTTCATTGTTTCCAAAGCCATAGCTAAGCCTCAGATTATATAATTAATTGTGACTTACAAGGAATGCTTGGCTTGCTTTANACTTCCATCNTCGATGTTTAACACAAATCCTTGTTTCTCTCAGTAACACCAAATAGTATCCAGCCACACTAGTTGATAAAATATGCATTGGTCTATTCATGTTCAGCTTCAGTTCTGGAAAAGTAACTGGAAGTGACTGGATTGAAAGTCCATTAGAGAAAAGCCTAGTGTTTCCTTCTACTTTCTGTACACGGTCCCCGATTCTTTCAGTCTGGAACAATCATATTTTTTTTGCCCACCAACTGATTAATTAATTAAGTCAGCCTTATTTAACTCAATCAATCAATACACAGAAAGTCTCTTCATTCATTCAGTAATAATTTATATTTATTATAAATATCTTNTATGTATTTATAATTTAAATGTTTACATATATTATTTATATTTAGTATATGATACAGATGCATATTTTCATTTTTATGTTAATAAATTATTTAATTTATGTTTATTTACATTCTACATGATGAACAAGGCTAAATATGAAGTAGAAAACCTGCTTTCTGACCTCATAATCATACATGCAACCTAGTTGGTACCCATTTCGAGGCACACACTGTCAGGTGGTTATATCTGAATCAGCTGGGCAGCATTCAAAAGTCACATGTGCCTGCTCACTCCATGCCCAAATCTTCAGAGTCANAGGAAGGTAGCATGTAGACCAAGCAACAACAAAAGCATACCCATTCTGATAAGATTGTTATGGGCCCCTGTTCTTGGGTTCTCCTAGAACTCAAGTCCTTTGTGCTGGCCATCACAGCTCTTCTGCCAAGGCAAAAGTAGTTCTGGGCTCATGCCAAAGACCACCTGCTCACCTCTAAAGGNCTGCTCCTCAGGCCTCCCTGGCCATCTCCTCCCATGTCAGCTGCTAGCAGGAACATCTTTACTGCCCTGCCCTGTGTCCCTTGCCTGGATGCTTGCACTCTAAACTTGCCTTGTTTCTTCACTGGCTTCTAAGCTGTGAGTACTGTAGTCACAGTTATATCTCATGCCTGTCTGATTTCCCTTCTGTGAAGATGCTCCAAATAGACACTCAGGGTACAGAGGGTGGGGACCCCTGAGCACCTTGGAGGAGCTTGGTCACTCTCCTGTGACTTGGGGTGTGTGTAGCTGACAAAGCAGTCAGATAAGCGCTCATAGGGAGCGTTGAATCCTAAAAGGGTAGGTGGGTAGACAAAGAGGCCAAATGTAGGCTGGTGCCCCAAAGAAAGAATGAACCTCATTCCCTATTGCAGGAGAAGGTTCCAGTTGGTATGTGTTTGGAGGGGGGGCGTTGTCATCAAGTATCCTCAAGTATAAGAATGTCATAACAGAGAAGTTAAATGTCTAGCCTCCCTGTATCTGCTTCTCCATCCTGACCACCAGGTGACTCACTGCTCTCCTCCTCCAGCTCTGGGNCCNGACCCATCCTGCTGGGCTCTGCTGATGGTGAGTGTCTGGGCTCTAGTGAGCCATGCAGGCATCTGTGGAAGCATCATCAGAAAAGCATCTGAGTGACAGGGAGTGCTTGCCTCATACAGTGCCGCCNCCTGTTACCAACTTGTGAATTCTGGTTCTTTTGAATTTTAAGTGTCAAATCTGATTACTTCAGATATGATATTTTGCCTGAATATGATTGATATAGATGACAAGACAGAAAATATTTTCAATATTTGACAATGCTCTAATTTCTCATAGAGAACATTTGGCTCAACCAATTCAGATTAGTCTCTTGAACTGATAGTCAATTTATGAAGTCTTCCAAAATTAACAGGCTTTCTAAGTATGTACAAAACTAGGGACGTGGAATAGCTAGTTTTATAGTTTTAGTATTTCCTCCTTAGGGCTGTTTCCCGTTCCTTGGCTTTGATTATAACACCTTTTTGTCACTTGCCCTTTCTTGTTGATTCAGCTTTTACTTGCCACTTAAGCTGGTCCAGCCTCACCACTCTCTGCCGTGCTCCTCACACACATCCTGAAGCANACGTGCAGCAGACCTGGATGACTAAGATGTGGTTCTTGTCCCTCAACTTCTCCTAGTCCAACAAGGGTGACAGCTAGATAGTGATCATATTGAGGGGGTAAAGGTTATGGTGGCATTAGACTTACATCTTGAGGGACACAGAGCAAGCTGGCAAGGAGAATCCCACAGAAGTGGCTGGTGCACAATTCTGGAGTCCAGAGATCAGGATGGCAAGGCAGATGTGACTCTCTAAGTGGGGAGTCCATGGTGGGAATGCAGACCCAACAGGCAGCTCTCTGGCCAGTCCTGGCCTAAGTGCTCTGATTGGCTGTTGAAAGATCTGACTACTGATTATGGT
>LZPO01044478.1:98501-123171 GCA_001675575.1 Neotoma lepida | reverse complement strand
TGAAGAACGAGGAAATAAAATGTAACACGAATTCTAAATGGTCTTTTAATAAAAACAAATCCCAATGCCAGACATTGTGGTAAATGCTGAAAGATCAGAGAGACAAAGGAACAAGCCCCAGGGACCACTCTCACCTCACCNNCTCCTCCAATCCTCTGACTGAAAACTTCTGGNTCCTCACCCGAAAGGCTCNAGCCGAAAAAGCCTTTAGCTCCTGTCTCCTCGCGCCTGATANACCTTTCTCCACCCAACCTTCTTAGGGCTGGGNTTAAAGGCATGTGTGCTTCCCATGCATTGGGATTAAAGATGTGTGCCACCACTGCCTGGCTCTGTTTCTATCCTAGACTGAGTCAATCTCATGTAGCCCAGTGTGGCTTTGAGCTCACAGAGATCCAGATGGATCTCTGCCTCCCAAGTGCTAGGATTAAAGGTGTGTGCCACCACTGCCTGGCCTCTACATTTAATCTAGTGGCTTGTTCTGTTCTCTGGTCTTCAGGNAAATTTTATTAGGGTACACAATATATCACCACAGTAAAAATCAAATTACAAATTGTAAAATGCTGACAAATTCCANAAATATTATATGATGATTTGGATAGTAGCTCCTACCCACTCCCAAAGGTCCATAGTAAAAGATGAGTTTTTAGGACGTGGCCTTGGGAGCACTGTGCACCTTAAAGAGTTGGGGTCTAGTGGATTTTCACTGGATTGTTAGAAGCATGTTTTGAAGACATGGTGAGACCNCACTCTCCCTCTTTCTCTGTTGTGTGCACATAGGCATATATGTCAGTATGGTGCATGTATGCCCATGTGTGCACATGCATGTGAGGGCCAGGAAATAATTTCTGTGGTGCCTTCACATTTTGAGACAGGGTATCTCATTGGCCTAGGATTTCAAGTAGCGAGATTAACCAGTGAGCTCCATCATCCACCTATCTCCACATCCATCTCATCACCACTTTGATTGTGTGTGCCACCAGACCTGTTTTTTATTTGAGTGTTTGGAATTGAACGCAGGTCTTCACATTTGTGAGGCAAGCTTGTTACCAACTCAGTCATTTCCTTTCTCCTTTCTCTATTCCTGACTCAAAGATGTGGCCACTGGCTTCTGCCATGTGTTGCCCTCTCTAGAAGCCTCCACTGTGGTGTTTCTCAATTCTACTCTTGAAAGCCCCAAAGGTGAGCCAACATAAACCTTTTTGCTTCAGAAGTGGCCACATCAGGCATTTAATTATGCTAGTGGANGCTTACCGAGGCGGATGGAGCAGCTGTCTGATGCCACGGATGATGCTTCCATGAGTTTGCTCTCTGTGTACTTTCTGAACACGTCTCCATGAGGCACTTACTTTGTTATGTTTTCTTCAGAGAAAAGAAACATAATTCAGTTATTTCCCTCAGCACAAATGGTCGAAAATGTGGTTTTTCTAATGGATAGAAATTTCGTTGATTTTCTCCATCCTAATTGTCAGATTTCAAGATTGCTGTCAAATTTTTAGAAACTTCTGTCAAATATGTTGCNTATATGACAGTGGCATGTGGTGGAGTGAGTCAGTGCCAGTGGACACACAGTGGAATGATCCAATGGCAGCAGACACACAGTTAGGAGAGGTGCTGTGAGTTATGTATACATGGTCGCCTTTCTCCAAAAAGGAAAACATCCTTGGTGGTCATTGGTCTGGCCCCATCAGGGTCGTGAAGTCCCTTGAAATGTATTAATACATTTCAATATCAATCAGCTTAGATACTGANGGCAGTTGCAAAGATAGGAGTCCCAACCCCTCATGTGAAGACCCAGACAAGTTCACAGAGATTTTATAAATACCACAGACACATTAATGAGGGAAGGCCTTGGGGTGGGAATGCATGTGTCACCTGGACACTAGAGTCACCTCTCTAAACNTGTTGGCCAGTCTGTCACCCTTTCCTTTCCTCTCTAAGGTCCTAGATACCATCTCATGGCTTTATCAAGGGTTTATCTGGAGCCCAAATTGGATAGGGTAAGCAGTACTTAATTCTAATCTGTGCTCCAAAGGGGATTCACATGATAAAATTTTCACTTTTCACTTATAAAAAAATTGAAGTGACTCCACCATCNCCTAGTGCTTTGTGGTTCTTAGCCGGATTCTATGCATAGGACCAGTAGAAAGAAGAAAGGAATGGTAAGATGGTTGGAGGTTGCTTTGGTCAGGAAAAGATAGCAGTTACATGTGCCTCTGTGACACTGGTTAGAACCTGACCCTATAGCCTTACCTACCTGCGAAGGATTCTGGAAAATAGGTTTGGGTAGGTATACAATTGTGTTTCTGCCATAAGAACGTTAAAAGTCACTTGACCAACTGCACTGTCCCACTTCCTGGTAGCCTTTCACATCTGGATCCAGGCAAACTCACAGAGGTTTCACTGGGCCCCCAAAGTGCTGATGAGTGGAAGGCTGTTGGCTGGACAATTCACGTGCCACCTGNTGACTGGACNGNATGCTTTTTACCCTTACTCCACTCTCATAGGGNAGAGGTGNCCAAAAGAAGGACAGGGGAATCACAGAAACTTTGACTGTATGACTCAAGCCCAGTTAAAGAAATTTCGCTTCTTGGATCTTCCTAGGGGTTGGTGCCTGGCCAGATGCATGGGATGTCTCCTCTCCTCATGTGCTCTGTGCTCCTGGGCAGACCAGAGAGACAGCTAGAAACATCTGGGGGCCATATGCTGCTGCCTTCCCTCATGGCTCTGAGAGCAGTGGGAGGAAGAGATTGGTCTTAATCCCCGGAATCCTGCAGGTCTGCTTTTGGTCTCTGGGAAGTCTGCTTGCCTCCTTTCTTCTTTGAGGATAAGATTCAAGGGACATGACTGCCTTGTATATTAGATAGGGACTTTTTGGTGGAGGATGGGTGGTTTTGGAAGAGTTTTGCTGGCAGTCCTACCTACAAAGCTCCAGCTTCCTGACTGTTGGGGCACGACGACAAACCCATTTGCTTTCTTGCAAGCCAGCACTCCAAGGTGTCTGAAGTGAAGCCCAGATGCTGCACCAAGAGACGGATTGATTTGGCCCTTTATCCAGCTTGCTGCCTTCCCTTGTGACTACTCCAGGACCAAGCAGTGCAATTTGCTANGCTGTGAGACACTCAACAGAGAGTGCTTTTGGCTTCCTCTCTGGTGTTCTCACCCATCCAGGCCTTTGCCCTAGTGTTTTACTTCTCAGGAAAGTGATCTGGGGAGGAGGTGTGCCTGNGCTGTGTGGCCACTTAATGCACATCCTTGTCAAGAGCTGAATGCATGTGTAAGTCCTCAATCCATAATGGAGTTTGAAGGGAAAGTCAAGTTTGCCTGCAACTTCAACTTGCCAAGGCTAAGATCAAGAGCAGCCACACCTGTGAACATTGTTCCTTAAATATTCTGTGTGTGTGTGTGTGTGTGTGTGTGTGTGTGTATGCACATGTGTGCTTGTGCACATGGAGGTTAAGGGACAACCTTAGCTATCTTCTTTCTCAAGCATTGTACACCTTGGCTGCTTCTCCTCCTCCTTCATGGGATGGGGAGGGGTCAGAGTCTCTCATTGTCCTGGGACTAATAAACTGGAGGATAAGCTAGCTGGCCAGGGAGACCTGGGGATCTGCTTGTCTCTGTGTCTCCAGCATTGGGATTACAATCGCAGCACCGCCATGGCCCAGTTTTTATGTGGGTGCTTAAGATGGACCTCAGGTGGAAGCATTTTGCTGGAGGAGCTGTTTCCCCCACCCCAAATATTCTCTAGTCGCTGAGAGTCTTGTCTTGGATAGATTGTGTATTGAGCCCTGGAAGAGTTCATGTTATACTTAGATCTATTATTAAGTAATGCCTTGCCAATAACTGTGAGAAAGGTATTCACTGTAGTAAGAGAATATAAATCAGGGAAGCTCAAAATACACTTGCTTTAGGATTGGGGGTACAGCTCTTGGGGGTTCAGGGAAGATACCTGTTTCATTCTTTTTCAATTCCTGGACTTATATTCATTCAGATTTCCTTTATTTACAGCACAATGGAGAAGAAAGGGATGGTTTGGAGAGGAGGATGTTTTCAGGTACAAGGAACAACATATCTTACTCAAGGTGGGGACTTACACAGTCATGCTAGAGACAAAAATGACGCCATGGTTGGTTAATCCCATGGTATAAAAAAATATGATTGTTTTGCTCTGCAATATTAGGTCTGCTCTCTCACAGCTGCAATATGGTCACTGAAGCTCCAGATATCAAATGTACAAACAGCTACAGGCAAAAGCCTGCTGTGACAAAGTGCTGCACTCCGAGTGGACAGAGGGTAGACAATGTGTATCTCTGGGAAGCTGACTGTCACCTTGACACAGTCTAGAAAGACCCTGGGAGAGTGTCAAAGAGGAATTGTCTAGATCAGATGCCTGTGTGCACACNGGTGAGGAATTTTTTTAAATTGCATTCATTGAGGAATACCCATCCTGCATGTGGAGAGCACCATTCCATGGACTGGGCCCTACACTGCACAAGAGGAGAGAGGGCTTGCTGAACACCAAGCATGCTAGCAGTTTCTTCTCTCCACTCTTGACTGTGGGTATCATGTGATTATCTGCTGCTGTAACTTTTCTGCTATGATGGACAGAAACCGGAACTGTGAGCTCTAATAAAACTTTTCACTTTTAAGTTGCTTTGGGTATTTTATCACAGCAACAGAAATAAAACCAGGGTAGTTGCTAAGTGATTCTGCAATGGTCACCCTGGGGAGCCCGACTTTGAGATCTCCTGGTTTAGATGGAACTCAACCCATTTTTCTGGAGCCAGGAAAGTAGCCATTTTGGATGCAGAGCCAAGCATGGAAACTAGCGAAAATATCACCACTGAGTCTGTGGGAGAAAGAATGTGGGGAGGTACCCAGCCTCAAGCACAGGGTGTTTCCCTGTTATCTTTCCCCCTCTGTTTTCTGAGANCATAACCAGATGCTTCCAGCTTTCTGTCAGGAAATCATTGCAAATTGGATGACTTTATTGAGATATTTTCATTAGTTTCATTTCTACAGCAAATCTTTTTCCTTTGAGACTGACATCAATCCCAAATCCATCACTGTGTATTCCTTAGATGGAGAAGAGCTTAAGTGAGCTCTCTGCCTCCTTACTCTGCTTGTAAAATGCCATCAGCCCTAGTGTTTGTTCAGGCAGCTGGGTTTCTCTGCTCTATGTTNAGTTCTTTGCAGCCCTCCTCTTCTCTCTCCCCCTTAACACTTCTGCACCATCAGCAAGTGTTTCTTCACTGACAGCCACTCNGAACTGAACCACTTGAATTGCTGACTTGGGCTTGAGACAGTAGCATCTGAAGCAACCACACCAAGGCTGGCAACAGCCTCAGATCAGGGTGGCCATTTTTTTTAAAGGTGGAAAATAATCTATATTCAGTTTCATTCTTTCCTGTGCAGAACTTGTAAGAGAAGTGCAATTCATCATTTTCCTATGTGGCTTCATAGTTTATTTTTGTTTTATGATGGGTTTGGTTTTTATGGTATATGTAAGAAGTCATTGCCTAACCCAAGTTCTTAAATTTTTTCCTTTAAATTTGTCTACAAATTGTATAGTTCTTTTACTGTGTATATTTAAATGTAGTGNATGTGTGTAGGGGGAGAGGGGGGCATATGTGTATACAGGGACACATACATGTGAAGGCCAGAAGTTGTCTACAAATGTCTTCCTTAATTGCTCTCCACTTGTGGGCTTGAAACAAGGTCTTTCATTTGGCCCTAGAGCTCAAAGATTCAGTTAGTCCAGGTAGCCATCTTGCTCGGGGATGCTCTGTGTTTANCATCTGAGCACTGGGATCCGAGCCAGGCTGCCAAGCCCATCTGGCATTTACCTGGGTTCTAGGGATTTGAACTCCTGTCTTCATGCTTGCACAGAAAGTCCTTTACACCCTGAGCCATCTCCCCAGCCCAGCTTTAATATTTACACTTGGATCTCTAATGTAATTTGAATGCTTTTTNTATATAGTGTGTCTTAGAGTTTCTATTGCTGTGATGAAATACCATGACCAAAGCAACTTGAGGAGGAAACAGTTTATTTGGCTTACACTTCCACATCACTGTCCATCATGGAAGGAAGGCGGACAGGAACTCAAACAGGACCAGAACCTGGAGGCAGGAGCTGATGCAGAGGCCATGGAGGGGTGCTGCTTACTGGGTTGCTACTCATGGCTTTCTCAGACTGCTTTCTATAGAACCCAGGACCAGCAGCCCAGGGGTGGCACTACCCACAATGGGCTGAGCCTTCTCTCCATCTATTACTAAGAAAATGCCCTACAGGTTTGCATTTTGCATACAGCCTGATCTAGNGGAGAATTTTTCTTTCTTTTTTTNAAANTAAATTATTTATTTTACATTCTGACCACAGTTTCCCCTCCCTCCTCTCCTCTCATACCCCCCTCCCCAATCCACTCCTCTGTTTCTGATCAGAAAAGGGCAGGACTCCTATGGATATCAACAAAGCATGGCATATCAAGTTGCAGTAGGACTAAGCTCCGCCCCTTGTATTAAGGCTGGCCAAGGCAACTCAGTATGGGAATAGANTCCCAAAGCTAAAGAGAGNGGGGGAAGAAGGATTGTAAGAGTCAGAGGAGTCAAGGACATCACANGAANANCCACAGAAACTACTAACTTGGGCTCTTAGGAGCTCACAGAGACTGAACCAATAAGGGAACTTGCACTGGACCAACCTAAGCCCTCTACATATATGTGACAGTTGTGTGGCTTGGTCCACTTGTGGGACTCCTANCAGTGGGAGCAGAGGATGTCCCTAACACTTCGGCTAGCTTGTGGAGGTTCCCTTTTCTCAGATGACTTTGGCTTGTGTCAAGTTGACGTAAAATGATCAAGNACNTGGTATATGGTCTGAGTCAGAGTTAATTCTTTCACATATTGGTGTTGTGTTCATCACCTTTCTATTTCTGTGAGAATACAGGAGACAAATAACCTCAAAGGAACAATGTTTCAGAGGTCTTAGTCCATGGTCACTTGTGTTACTACTTCTGGGTCGGTGGTCAGGCCACACATCATGGTGGAGAGACCACAATGAAGCAGAGACAGTCTCCTCATGGTGTCTGGGAACCAGACACAGAGAGGTAGGGGGCTGGGTGGCTGTGGTCCATAGGACACTCCACAAGTTCCTTCCACTAAGCTCTGCCTCCTGATGGCTCCAGCACCTGCCAGGAGTGCTATAGTCTGGCATACAAGCCTGTAGCTAAAGGACCTTTGGGAGCCACTTAAAATCCAAAGTGTAATATATCTAATTATCCCATCTCCATTAGTTAAAATATCATTCTTTCCTCCTTGAAGTAGCTTTACATTTCTTCTAAAAACAAAAGAGCATGTAGGTATAGGCCTATTTCTGAACTCTGTATTAACCTTGCTGTCGTCCATCTTGCCAGTCTGTTCTTAATTGCTCTCTTCTGTTCCATCAACCTTTTATCTATCATAATACAATGCCATAGTATCTTAATTACATTAGCTTTATAATATTGAAGGAAGAACATGCAGAATCTGTTCCTATCTTTCAGTTTTCTGTTTGTTTCATTCTTTACATTTCTCTGTCAATTTTAGAATCAGCTTGCTAATTTCTTTTTTATTAATTTTTTAAATTTATTTTACATACCAACCACAGTTTCCCCTCCTTCTCCTCCTCCCATTCTCTCCCCTCACCTACTTTCTGCCCACCCCCGTCCATTCCTCAGAAAGGGTCAGGCCTCCCATGGAAGTCAACAAAGCACGGCATATCAAGTTGAGGCAGGATCAAGCTCCTCTCCCTTGCATCAAGGCTGAGCAAGGCATCCCACCATAGGGAATAGGTTCCAACAAGCCAGCTCATGTGCCAGGGACAGATCTAGTTCCACTGCTAGGGGCCCCAAAAACAGACTAAGCTATACAACTGTTACCCACATGCAAAGGGCCTAGGTCAGTCCCATGCAGGCTCCCTAGCTGTCGGTCTAGAGTCCGTGAGCTTCCATGAACTTGGGTCAGCTGTCTCTGTGGGTTTCCCTGTCATGATCTTGACACCCCTTGCTCACATAATCCCTCCTCCTTCTCTTCAACTAGACTCCTGAAGCTTGGCCCAGTGCTTGGCTGTAGATCTCTGCATCTGCTTCCACCAGTTACTGGATGAAGGTTCTATGACAACAATTAGGGTAGTAACCAATCTGATTACAAGAGAAGGACAGTCCAGGCATCCTCTCCACTATTGCTGGGAGTCTTAGCTGTGGTCATCCTTGTGGATTCCTGGGAGTTTCCCTGGCACCAGGTTTCTCCCTTACCCCATAAAGGCCCCCCTATCAAGGTATCTCTTTCATTGCTCTCCCTCTCCGTCCCTCCCCCAACTCGATCATCCTGATTCCCCTTGTTCCCATCCCCTGTCTCTTCCTCTCTATGCTCCCTCCTGCCTCCAGTTTACCCAGGTGATGTCATCTATTTCCCCTTTCCAAGGTGATTCCTGCAGCCTTCTTAGGGCCCTCCTTGTTGCCTAGCTTCTCTGGGGCTGTGGATTGTAGCCTGGTTATCCTTTGCTTTATATGTATTATCCACTTATAAGTGAGTACATACCATGTTTGTCTTTCTGGGTCTGGATTACCTCACTCAGGATGATATTTTCTAGTTCCATCCATTTGCCTGCAAATTTCATGATGTCATTGTTTTTTTTTTTTTTTTTGTATTCCATTGTGTATATGTACCACATTTTTTTTTATCCATTCTTCAGTTGAGGGGCATCTAGGTTGTTTCCAGGTTGTGGCTATTACAAATAATGCTGTTATAAAACATACTTGAGCAAGTGTTCTTGTGGTATGATTGAGCATCTGTCTCTTATACACATCTAGATGTGTATAAGAGAGTAATACTCCATTGTGTAAATGTACCACATTTTCTTTATCCATTCTTCAGTTGAGGGGCATCTAGGTTGTTTCCAGGTTGTGGCTATTACAAATAATGCTGTTATAAAACATACTTGAGCAAGTGTTCTTGTGGTATGATTGAGCATTCTTTGGGTATATGCCCAAGAATGGAATCGGTGGTCTTAAGGTAGATTGATTTCCAATTTTCTGAGAAACTGTCACACTGAAATCCAAAGTGGCTGTACAAGTTTGTACTCCCACCAGCAGTGGAGAAGTGTTCCCCTTACTCCACATCCTCTCCAATATAGGCTGTCATTAGCATTTTTGATCTTAGCCATTCTGGCAGATGTAAGATGGTATCTCAGTCATTTTGATTTGCATTTCCCTGATAGCTAAGGATGTTGAACAATTCCTTTAAGTGTATCTCGGCCATTTGAGATTCTTCTGTTGATACTTCTCTACGTAGGTCCATACCCCATTTTTAATTGGATTATTTGGTATTTTAATGTCTAGCTACTTGAATTCTTTATATATTTTGGAGATCAGATGTGGGGTTGGTGAAGATCTTTTCCCATTCTGTAGGCTGTCGTTTTGTGTTATTGACAGTGTCCTTTGCCTCACAGAAGCTTTTCAGTTTCAGGAGGTTCCATTTACTAATTGTTGATCTCAGTATCTGTGCTATGGTGTTATATTCAGGAAGTAGTTCCTGTGCCAGTGCATTCAAGGCTACTTCCCACTTTCTCTTCTATCAGGTTCAGTGTAACTGGGTCTATGTTGAGGTCTTTGATCAACTTGGACTTGAGTTTTGTGCAGGGTGATAGATTTGAATCTATTTGCATTCTTCTATATGTTGACATCCAGTTATGCCAGCACCAATTATTGAAGATGCTTTCTTTTTTCCATTGTATATTTTTGGCTTCTTTGTTAAAAATCAGGTTTTCATAGGTGTAGATTTATGTTAGGGTCTTCTATTTGATTCCATTGATCCACTTGTCTGTTTTTATGCCAATACCAAACTGTTATTATTTCTATAGCTCTCTATATAATAGAACTTGAAGTCAGGGATGGTGATACCTCTGGAAGTTCCTTTATATACAGGATTGTTTTAGCTTCCTGGATTTTTTGTTTCTCTATATGAAGTTGAGTTTGTTTTTTCAAGGTCTGTGAAGAATTGTGTTGGGATTTTGATGGGGATAGCATTGAATCTGTAGGTTGCTTTTGGTAAGATTGCTATTTTTACTATGTGAATCTTACCTATCCAAGAGCATGGGAGATCTTTCCATTTTCTGTATCTTCTTCAATTTCTTTTTTCAAAGACTTAAAGTTATTGTCATACAGGTCCTTCACTTGTTTGGTTAGAGTTACTCTGAGTTATCTTATTATTTGTGGCTATTGTAAAGGGTGATGTTTCTCTGATTTCTTTCTCAGCCTGTTTATCATTTGTATATAGGAGGGCTATTGATTTTTTTGAGTTAATCTTGTATTCTGCCACATTACTGAAGGAGTTTATAAGCTGTAGGAGTTCCCAGGTAGAATTTTTTGGGGTCACTTAAGTATACTATCATATCGTCTGCAAATAGTGAAAGTTTGACTTCTTCCTTTCCAATTTCGATCCCTTTGATCTCCTTCTGTTGTCTTATTGCTCTAGCTAGAATTTTGAGTACTATATTGAATAGGTATGGAGAGAGTGGACAGCCTTGTCTTGTTCCTGATTTTAGTGGAATTGNTTTGAGTTTCTCTCTATTTAATTTTGTGTTGGCTGTCAGCTTGCTGTACGTTGCTTTTATAATGCTTAGGTATATTCTCTGTATCCCTGATCTCTCCAAGACCATTATTACAAAGGGGTTTTGGATTTTGTCAAAGGCTTTTTCAGCATCTAATGAGATGATCATGTGGTTTTCTTTGGGTTTGTTTATATGGTGGATTACATTGACAGATTTTCATATGTTAAATCATCCCTGCATCTGTGGGATGAAGTCTACTTGATCATGGTGGATGATTTTTTTTATGTGTTCTTGGATTCAGTTTACCTGTATTTTATTGAGTATTTTTGCATTAATGCTCATGAGGGAGATTGGTCTGTATTTCTTTCTTTGTTACATCTTTGTGTGGTTTGGGTATCAGGGTAACTGTAGCCTCAAAGAGTTTGGCAATGTTCCTTTTCTTTCGGTTGTGTAGAACAATTTGAGGAGTATTGGTGTTAGCTCTTCTTTCAAATTCTAGTAGAATTCTGCACTGAAAACATCTGGCCCTGGGCTTTTTTGGTGGGGAGACTTAATAACTGCATCTATTTCCTAAGAGGTTATAGGTCTACTTAAATTGTTTATCTGCTCTTGATTTAATTTGGGTATGTGGTAGCTATCCAGAAAATTGTCCATTTCTTTTAGATTTTCCAATTTTGTGGAGTACAGGTTTTTGAAGTATGACCCAATGATTCTCTGGATTTCCTCAGTGTCTGTTGTTATGTCCCCCTTTTCAGTTCTAATTTTGTTAATTTGGATGTTCTCTCGCTGCTGTTTGATTAGTTTGGGTAAGGGTTTGTCTATCTTGTTGATTTTCTCAAAGAACCAACTATCTGTTTCATTGATTCTTTTTATTGTTCTCTTTGTTTCTATTTTATTGATTTCAGCTTTCAGTTTGATTATTTCCTGTCATCTACTTCTCCTGGGTGAGTTTGCTTCTTTTTGTTCTAAAGCTTTCAGGTATGCTGTTAAGTCACTAGTGTGTGATTTCTCCAAATTCTTTATGTAGGTACTTAGTGCTATGAACTTTCCTCTTAGGACTGCTTTCATAGTGTACCATAAGTTTGAGTATGTTGTATATTCATTTTCACTGAATTCTAGGAAGTCTTTAATATCTTTATTTATTTCTTCCTTGATCCAGTGATTATTGGTGATTCAGTTGAGCATTGTTCAGTTTCCAGGAGTTTGTAGGCTTTTGGTAATTTGTGTTGTTGTTGAATTCTAACTTTAAGCCATGTGATCCAATAAGATACAGGGAGTTATTCCAATTTTTTTTGTATCTGTTGAGATTTGCTTTGTGACTGAGTATGTGGTCAGTTTTAGAGAAGGTTCAATGAGATGCTGAGAAGAAGGTATATTTTTTGTATTTGGCTGAAATGTTCTCTATATATATATCTGTTATGTTCATTTGAGTCATATCATCTGTTAGTTCCCCTATTTCTGTTTTAAGTTTCTGTCTGGCAGATCTGTCCATTGGTGAAAGTGGGGTGTTGAAGTCTCCCACTCTTAGTGTATGGGGTTTGGTGTGTGGTTTAAGCTTTAGTAATGTTTCCTTTACAAATGTGGGTGCCCTTGTATTTGGGGCATAAATGTTCAGAATTGAGACCTCATCTTGATGGATTTTTCCTGTGATTAATATGAAATGTCCTTCTCCATCTCTTTTGATTAATTTTAGTTTGAAGTCTGTTTTGTTAGATACTGGTATAGCTACACCAACTTGTTTCTTAGGTCCATTTGATTGGAAAATCTTTTTCCAACCCTTTACTCTGAGGTAATGTGTTTTGAAGTTGAGGTGTGTTTCTTATATGCAGAATGATAGATCCTGTTTTCGTATCTGTCTGTTAGCCTGTGTCTTTTTATAGATGAATTTAGTCCTTTGATATTAAGAGATATTAATGACCAGTGATTGTTAATTCCTGTTATTTTTTTATTTTGTTGTTTGTGGTCATTGTGTATGTGTTTCCTTCTTTGAGATTTGCTAGTGTGAAATTATCTATTGCCTGTGTTTTCGTGGATGTAGCTAACTTCCTTGGGTTGGAGTTTTCCTTCTATTCCTTTTATTAGAGCTGAATTTGTGGATAGATACTTTTTAAATCTGGTTTTGTCACAGAATATCTTGTTTTCTCTGCCTATGGTGGTTCAAAGTTTTGCTGGGTATAGTAGTCTGGGCTGGCAACTATGGTCTCTTAGTGTCTGCAAAACATCTGTCCAGGACCTTTTGGGCTTTCAGAATCTCTATTGAGAAGTTGGATGTAATTCTGATAGGTCTTTCTTTAAATGCTACTTAGCCTTTTTCCTTTGCAGCTCTTAATATTCTTTCTTTATTCTGTATGTTTATTATTTTGATTATTATGTACCTGTCTCTTATACACATCTAGATGTGTATAAGAGACAGGTTTAGTATTTTGCTTATTTTGTGGCTTTTTTTTTTTTTTTGGTCTAGTCTATTTGATGTTCTGTAAGCTTCTTGTACCTTCATAGGCATCTCCTTCTTTAGGTTGGAAAAATTTTCTTCTATGATTTTGATGAATATATTTTCTATTCCTTTGAGCTGGAATTTTTCTCCTTCTTCTATCTCTATTACTCTTAAGTTTGGTCTTTTCATGGTGTCCCAGATTTCCTGAATGTTTTGTGTTAAGAATTTGTTGGATTTAACATTTTCTTTGACTGATGAATCTATTTCCTCTATTGTATCTTCAATGCCCTGAGATTCTCTCTTCCATCTCTTGTATTCTGTTGGTGATGCTTTCATCTGTAGTTCCTGTTCATTTACCCAGACTTTTCCATTTCCAGAATTCCCTTAGTTTGTGTTTTCTTTATTGTCTCTTTTTCAATTTTTAAGTCTTGAACTGTTTCCTTCACCTGTTTAACTGTTTTTTCTTTTAAGGGATTTATTTTTTCTTTCAATTTTTTTTGTTTGTCTTTTCCTCTATTTCTTTAAGGGAAATTTTCATTTCATCTTTAAGGGTCCTATCATCTTTATAAAGTCATTTTTATGGTTGTTTTCTTCCTCTTCATCTGAGTTGGGATGTTCAAGTCTTGCTGTTGTAGAACCACTAGGTCCTGGTAGTGCCATATTGCTCTTTACATTGTTGAACATATTCTTACACTGCTGTTTACCCATCTGCTTTTGGGATAATTATAGATACAAGTGTTGATTCTTGTGATGTCTTTGTTGGATGAGTATTTGTTCTTTTATTATCTTTTGACCTGAATGGCCAAGGGTTCTGGTGATTGCCTGGTTGTCAGGTCGAGTAGCGTTGTCTCAGCTGAGGTTTCTGGGGGTTTGGGTGCCTAGCTCCAGGGTATCATCCAGTTTCTCTGGCTTGTGCCTGTGCCTGTTCTTCCAACTGGTGTGGGTGGCGCTTATGCCTAGAGAGTCCTTTGATGTTTCTTGAGAGGGCTGTTCATGGGAGGTTGCTGGGGTAGGTGGGATTGGGCAGCAGAGTGGGTCTGTTTTTCCAACTGGTGTAGGTGGAGCTTGTGCCTCCAGAGGCTGTTGATGTTGTGGGAGATGGTCGGCCAGGGGGAAGATGATGAGTTCTGTGGGTTTGGATGGCAGAGTGGGTCTTGTAAGTTACAGAGTCCAGTGGGTGGTGATAGTGGTGGAGCAACCTGCCTTCAGGTCTCCTACCTGTTGGTGGGCTGTTGGGGGCTACACTAGAGTGGTGGAATTCTAGCATAGTTGAGGGCAGGGCCCAGCTGCCTTTTGGGGGCTAAGATGGGATGGGAAGGGGCATAGGATGTGCCCTGTGGCTTAGGGTCTAGAGATTGGAGCAGTTTAGCTGGGAGATCAGTCACTTAACTCTTCTTCCAACTGGTGCACGTGGCGCTTGTATCTCTAGGGGCTGCTGATGTTGTGGGGGATGGATGGAGAGGGGGAGGATGATGGGTTCGGTGGGTTTGGGCAGCAGAGTGGGCGTTGTAGGTTACGGAGTCCAATTGTTGGTGTCGATGGTCCAGTGGCCTGCCCACCGGACTCTTACCTGCTGGCTAGCTGCTGGGGCTCCAGCTTGCTAATTTCAATCAACAATTTTCTACATTTTTTTTGGTGTATATGTGTATGCATGCTTGCATTTAGGTGTGTTCATGTTTGCACATGGAGTTCAGGGGTTGGTATCAGTGTCCTCTTCACTTGCTCTCTACCTGCTTTTTGAGAGTCTCTCACCGAATCTGGAGCTTACTGATTGCCTGCTGTGCAAGGGCTCCTGGAGTCCTCTTGTCTTCCTCTCCCCAGTCCCAGGATTGCAGGCACATGCACCTTAGTGCCTGGCTTTTAGGTGGGTGCTGGGCTTTGAACTCTGGCCCTCATGCTTGTGCAACGAGGCATTTTTCTGACTGAGCCTCCTCTCCAGCTGCCTGCAGTGTGGACAGTTGACTAAGTGTGTCAGGAAATTGGCACAGCTGTACCGAGTCATCTGAAACTTTCAGCTGTCTCTTTCCTCAGTTTGTTTGTCTCCCGTTTCTCTCAACAACGCTTTCTAGGTTGGAGTACACAGATCTTGTTCATGTTTTGCCAGATTTGTCTCCAAGGTTTTCACATTCTTAGGCACTGTAAATGGAACTTGAAAACATTTCAACAGCCAAGTTGGTCATTTATATAATCCTGGTCATTTATATAATGCTGGTCATTTTGGATCCCACAAGCTTTCTAGAACTATTATTAGCGCTAGTAGCTCTTTTGTAGATTCCTTACAATTTTTACGTAGATTTTATCATCGGCAAGTAAAGCTAGCTTTACTTCTTTCCAGCCTCCCCTCCCTTCCTCACTCCCCCTCCCCCGCCCCCTTCTTCTTTTGTCTCTGTACCTAGTTAGAACCTCCCGTGTAATCCTGAGCTAGTCCCCAGAGGGAATGGCCTCATCTAACTCCTAATCCTCAGAAACATGGCCTCACCACATTCCTTCCTCATATATTCATTCCTTCACCGCAGCAGGAGGATGTTCGCTCTGGGTTTCTCGCTGGTAAGCTTTTGAAGTGGGAGGATTTCCTCTGACTTTTGGTTTCCCAGGACTGAAGACTCCATCCCCTGTGCATCAGGCTACCTGGAGATATCCCCAGCTCGAAGATGTTTTTGAATTTTTTCATTGTGTTTCTGGGTTTCACTTGTTTAGTTTTTATTGGCTTTAACATGGACTAATCTTTTTCTTTATTGTGACTAATTTGTTTTAAAAGCACCCGGTGTGCTGTTTGCCTTGGATATTGCCATTCTCCTAGAACTCCACATCTCTACTTTCCCCCAATTTCTTAAACACGTGGAACACAGGTGTAAAAACTGTTGGAATGCCTTTGTCTACTCGTTTCCTCTAGGACATTCATGGCTCTGGCTTGGTCAGTCGATTTCCTCTCTGACTACGGGTCATGTTCTCCTAGTTCTGTGTGCCCAGTGTTTTCGCTTACTTTGTGTTGCTCTAGCAAAGTGTCTGAGAGTGGGTACTTCATGAGGAGATGCTGCTAGGCTTATATTCTGGAGCATGGGGCCTCTTGCAGTGTTATAACGTGGTAGGCAGTTTCACAAGGTGGAAGTGCTCACAGGAGAAGTGAGGAGTGTGTGAAGAAGATACCAACCGCATGGGGTGGCTGGGGGTTTTATAACCTGCCCTCTCACTAACCATTTCAGTCCCTGAGATCTAATCCAGTCCTCATCAGAGGGATGTCGGTTCCATCCAGCGCCATGTCCCATTGGCTCTTCCCCTTAAAGAGACCTCTTGGTCGCTTGTCTCCTACGTAGTAAGTTAGTAGTAAATGAGTCACACAGGAAGTGGTGACAGAAGGCCAAAGCCCAGTGACTACAATGGCCAGTTCTTTTCCTTGCTAGTGTCTTTGACACCTGAATCTTTCAGGGAGAAACCTTCTCCAAACCTCAGTGCCTGGTCATAGCCGCACATGCTAGGCCTTCTTGGATGTGACATATATTTGTATCACTGGAAGTATTTTTGTATTCTATTCTGGGTTACAACTAACTGATTTGGAAACAGTTTCCTTTCAAGTTTGATTTAAGGATACCTGGAAGACCACAGTCTGCTGCTAATTTTGTCACATTGCTTAGGCCAAATATTTCCACATGTTCTACACAGGGTCTCACAAATTCTGTGCTTTCCACTCTGCCCTACATTATCTCTGGAACAAACTCTCCTTACTCCTATTGGATGGCTCTCACTCTGGCTCCAGGAGTTAGCTGCTGTCTCAGGCAGAGCCTCTGTATGTTTCTGAAATATTCTCTCCACATAGCTCCCTTCTCTGGAGCAAACTCTAATGACTATGACCTGCCCACTCTGATCCTTGTCTTCCCATCTCTGAGAGACAAAGATCTGCCTGGGTTGTCCGGTCTGGTGGAGCTGGGTAGTCACAGGGCATCTCTCTGGGATCAAGTCCTTTACTTTTAGATGTACAATGCCTTCCCAACTCTTCTTTTGTATTTATTATTGCTATAGTTTACCAAAGGCACAGATGTTGAAGGTTTGGTCCCCAACTTGGTGCTATTGGTCATGGAAGAAATTTTTAGTGGTGAATGAATGGAGAATTGTCAGGCCACTTGAGAATTGACCTGGAAGGGAATTGTGGGCCCTCAGCCCCTTCCTATTCTCTTTTTCACTTTTTAGCCATGAAGTGAATGGTTTTGCTCAACACACACTCCCATCATGTAGTACCATCCCAAATTCAAAGTAAGAGGGACAATGATGGACAGTGCTAAAACCACAAGCAAGGTGAGTCTGCCTGTAAGCTGGTTATCTCAGATATTTGTTATAAGGATGGAAGCTGACAGACACAGTTATCTTCTTTAGTGTTTTCACACAGGAGGGAGGTCTGGCCCTTCTGATTACAGCTTGGCAGCTCTAATTTCAAAGCCTTTGCCAGCAAGCAAAATTTACCAGGCCCAGAGCTTGTTCCTACAGGGCTTTCACTTTCTAAGTCAGCAAGTGTTTCAGCAAGCCACCAGAGCTTACAACGCAGAGCCTATGTGCTGAGGATACGCTAGCTAATGTTGTTTGACCTTTGGTAAGTTATTAACATCTCTGAGCCTCAGTTTCCCCATCTTTAATTGAGGGACATGCTAGTCCTGTGGTATTTATTTAATTGTGTGTGTCAGCTTGCCCACACTACAATTCTGAGATATTGGTCAGACACTAGTCTAGAGGTTGCTGTGAGTATATTTCATTATCATAAATTAATATTTATACTTGATTGACTTAGAGAATTGACCTTTGATGAACCTGATGGGGCTCATTCAATCCACTGATGACTTTAGAAAAATAGAAATATCCCAGAGAAGAGAGACTTCTACAGGGCAGACCCTGCCTGAGTCTCTTTCCTACCTGCGTGCTCAATGACCTTTGAACTTGACGGCTTATACACTCATGTGAACCAATTCCTGTGGTCTGCCTCATCCTTTCTGGAGAGACTTAGATGTGAACTTGTGGTTTTAGACATTTAATAGGTCATTGAGAGTTAGTATTTCTATTATTTCATAAGGAATTCTTAGAAACATATATAAACTACATGGCACATGCCTGCAACCTCAAAAGTCCAAGGTACTGAAACCCTGCCTCATGTTTTTTTATTGAACCCTCACTATGCATGCAGCTGTGCTTAGATGCAGGGAGAGAACTGTGAACAAAGAATTCTAATTTTTTTTTTTTTAATGACTGTGTGTAACCCAGACTTGCCGAGAACTTGCAATGTCATTGTCTCATTACATAACCCAGGCTGTCTCAAACTCCTGATTTTCCTGACTTAGCCTGTCAAGGGTGTGCAGACACACATCCTAATGCTTGGATTGTTCAATCATGAATAGGTTCTTGGAGTTTCTTTATCTCCTAGCTGGTTGCTGAATATGTTCACAGAGACCAGAGATAAGTCACACATGATCAGTAGTTTCTGCATGTGAAGTTGGATGGTTAGGATGATCGGTTTCTTTCCCTTCCATCTCCTCCACATCATCTGAAAGTAAGTATAATTTGAAAATAAATACAAATTATGTGTACACAGATTCCCCCTACCACTAACAGGTTTCAGCCCATTAGTTACAATGTATGCATCAATCTTTCAAAAAAAGACAAAAAAACAAGTCTCATTAAAAAGTATGTCTGTTTATGTATCAAACACACAACCTATGTAGGTTCAGAATTGGAAGTCACATGGGGCAGGTCACAGGCATCATGTCCCTGCACACATGACATTTGGAACACTGACTTTCTGAGCAGGGTCTCCAGAAGGCTCTGTGCTTGCCCCCATCACTGAGGCCTCTGGGAATAGTGCATACTCTTGCGGAGTTAAATCCAAGAAACAACTTCAGAGCGGCCCAAGGCACTGTCAAAGTAATGTTATATTAATAACAAAATAAAGATCAAACTCCTAATTTATTTAGTGAAAAGTCTACCGAGAAGAGGGGTGCAATAGCCCTGGATTCCTGTGCTAGGCTCCACAGAATCCAGAGAGGGCTGTTTATCCTGGGATGGTTCCCCAACCTGAAATTCTGCTCTCAGAAAACTAAAGCAAGAAGGTTTTGAGTCCTGGAGTAGGCGAGATGCTTCCACAAGTAAAAGTGCTTGTCACTAAACCTGATAACCCGAGTTCAGTCCCTGGGACCAGTATGGTAGAAGGAGAAAACAGGCTCCCCAGGCCATTGTCTGACCTCCACACACAAGCCATTCATCTTGGCCCACACTCATACACTCACACACAAATGAATAAATACACATTTAAAAAAAAAAACTCTTCTTTAAAAAAGAAAGAAAGAAATCCCTTTTCACCTAAGAAGCTTCCTTGCACTCTACCAACATTTGAATTTTCTTCTTCCTCACAGCCTTATTCACACCATTAACATGGAAGCCTACTATTCCTGGCTTACATTTTCACTATTAAATGTGTCTACACAGGGCTTGTGAGGTGAGGCTCCCAGGAAGTTTGGGTGAACCCTTACTCCATCAAGCTGCTTGCTCAAGTAGATGCATTCATTAATTCAGTTCTAGGAAGAGTAATTCTGCGATGAGTGAGCTCCCTCACCACTCCCTGTAGACAGAGATTTAAGCAACGGGGAAAATGTGATTGCCTTCACTCCAGTAAATACGGATAATTTATAGCGAAAGGAGAGAAATACAATATAATAATAGAAAAGCGTTTGACATTTTAATTTATCTGGTGCTCCTCTTTTCACAGCAGATTTAGGAAATTAAAATGTGTAAGCTGAAGCTATCAGAGTTCTAAATCCTCAAGCATTCTGATATGGAACTGTTTTAGTCACATAAAAATGTAAATTTGTGCTTTGGAAAGAGAAGAGACAATGGGAATAAAAAATAGGTGTGTATAACTCAAGGATGAATTTTAAAGAGATGCTTGATTTACTCATTTAAGCTTCATGATGTGGTTCTTTCTAGGAAACGGACATAAATAAATACAAAGGCATCACTCTAGAACACACATAAGATTGGACGTTTTGGCCAAGGGGAAGTGAATTGTGCATCCTGGTGAATCACATTTCTTTCAAACTTTTTCCTTTCTTTGGACTTTTATTGGCTGTCTCTTGCCAGTTATTATTTCTCAACAGTTGAATCATTACAGCTGCTGAAAAGAAAGCTAAAATTCAAGCAAAGACATAAAAGAAGACTAGATGAGTTTTAAAATTGTGAACACTCCAGGAAACGGTGAAGATAGCACACCTGGTCTACCACGTACTCAGACCATTTTCATAGTTAATGAGAAATGTATCCCACTGAGCATTAACAGGGAACAACGCTGCCCAGAAATCCACTGACAGCCCTGCACTTCAGTAGAAGATTGAGATTTTATGGTTCCCACTATCACCAGCAGTATACAAAATGGATTAAAATCTCAGCAAGGGGCCCTGAAGTCATGCCAAGTCCCCATTAGTAGAATATCCTATTAAATGGAAATAAGAAAATTTCAAGAATATCTGTAGAGAATTGTGAATTACACTGATGTCGAGTCATCTAATGTACAATGGATCTTTGGCCAGAACATGAAGGTTCCCTAAGAGAATGAAATGTTTATTTGAGGGGCGGGTGGAGCACGAGGCAGACGGGCATCTGTAACTTCCTCAGTGTGTACATGTTCCGTGCCCACTTTACTAAGTGGGAAATGTCTGATCTCTTCCAAACTGGATTTCAGTCATTCGACAAAAGCAGCAGTTACACCAGCCTGAGAACAGCCCAGAAGTTCCCCCGCCTCCCTGTGAAATGCCCCAACCCGCCTCCCTGTGAAATGCCCCTGCAATGTCCTACTTCTCCTGTGTGCAGTACATGGCCTTTTCTCATCCATCTTCTCAGGTTCATTGGTCTGTGTCACTTTTGAACAGTCTTTTTCTTTGGAACTATCAGCTGAGAAAACCCCTCCGCCTTATGTTGTCTCATAAATATGTACTCTGATTAAAACCAGACCAGGGTGTAGATCGGCTGTCCTTTCTTCCCGAAACACAAACAGGGCAATTTCAATAAAAACATTCCAGTTCCCACCAGAGACTCGGTGGATTGATAATCCAGGTATTACCCTATCTACAAACATGCATCTAGCACGAAGGGCCCTCCGGGATGCATTTTGGAAGCCTGACCTAAGATTTTCGTATTAAGAATGGAATGCAGTGTCATTTGATGTCTTAAAGCCCCAATTTTGAAAAAAGGTGCCTTCGCAAGTGTTTCCATCAGGACCTGGCACTAACAGGTCAATACTGACTTCATTCTCCTTTCTCCATGTCTTTTAAAACAAAGCACCCGGGGATAAATGGGGAAGGTGCACAGTGTTGCTTCGTTTCTAACAGCCTCCATTGCATGCACCCTCACTGTCCAAGACAAGAGGTGACCAATCTAATAATTTGCAGATAGGGAGACAGTCTAGTGGGGAGCTGCCTACTGTGGACCCTGGCCCCATCTGTAATGCTTCTGTGATCTTGGTTACCTTAAGTAAGTGTCAGTATTTACATCTGTAACATAGAAATAATAAGTGAGCTAGCTCATGAAGTGCAGCATGGGATAAAGGCTGCTGATGTCCCTAGCACCTACAACAGTGACAGACACTCCATAAGTATGTGCTGAAGAAGTAGAGATGTGAGCACAGCACACCATGCATATAGCTAGTGCTTCTACTTCTACGGCACATTATTAGGCAATCCTTTCAAACTGTTAGGTATCAATATGTAAAAATACAAAAGTATAAATAAAAACGTGCATGCTACAAATTTCATGAAAATGAGAAAAATGAGCAAAATATGCACATACAATTTAATATGTACAAATCTGCATGTGCACAGCACAGTCACATGAAACCTTTGGAAACAAGCATAGACAGCAGGTGCTAACTTTCCTTTGCACACCGTTTGTAGTGCTTGGATTTTGATAACTTTCGAGGAGTATGATTTTCTGAAAAGCAGTTTCTCTTTTCTCTCATTCTCCCCTTCCTCCTCTTCCTCCTCTACTAACTCCTCTTCTTCCTCCTCCTCCACTTTGGCCTTCTTTTTCTCTCCTCTTCCTCTTCTTTTCCTCCTTTCTCCCTGCCCTGCCACTGCTGGGGACAGAACCCAGGGCTCCACACACACCAGACAAATACTCAACTGTTTATTTCTATCCTCAGCTCTGTGAGCAGACTCTGACTTGAATTTAGACTGTCTATTAAGGGGCACTCTTGATAAAGGTCATGGAGGAGAAGGAGAGGGTGCAGGCCTAGGCAGGGGGAGAAGCTGATATGCAGCCAGTCCCCAACCTCAGTTAGCTTCTCAGGCAGCTCGGAAGTGGGACTACCCCTCAAAGTTGCCAAGCTTCCTGGGTTATTTCATTCACATCAGCCAACTTCCTTAATAAGTAATTAAATAATTCTGTAATAATGCGGGAGGATGGAGAACTAGCTAGTGCAGGGCAAGGCATTGAACCCACTCAGTGTTCTTGTTTAGACCCAACTAATATTAGTGAGCGCTTAGGGCAGATTCTCAGGGCAATCAAAGGAGTAAGACTGTAATGCAGAACTGTGATCTACAGAACAGACGTGGGCGTGGGGTCAGGTAGGAAAGATACCTGCGACTGTTCCATAGTGAGACATCTGCAGCGGATGGATGCCCACAGAAACAGAGAGGCATATTTAACAGGAGAAAAATCAGGAAGCAATAATGATTCCCTATCATTTTACACACACATTGTAGCTGCCTTCCTTCCTCAACCCAGAAGCCAGATTAGTTCACTTCAAGTACAACTGAAGAGAACCTTCATGAAAAACCCCAGCTCCACAACACAAAGACCCCCTCAGCCTGCTTTTTATTTTGCAGTTATTTTATGTTTAGTCATGTGTAGGCATGTATTGCCACAGTGCATGTGTGGAGATCAAAGGACAACTTGCCAGAGTCTGTTCACTCCTTCTACCATGTGGATCCTGGGAACTGAACTCAAGTCATCAGGCTTGGAGGCAAGTGCCTTAATCCACTGAGCTGTCTATGCAGCACAGCACCTCAGCTTTAATATGATCTGTACTTCGTTATTCTTGATGACCTAGAATGCTAAAATTAGGTCTAACTAAACAAATTTCCACAAAACCATTATGTAACACTGGCTGTTGACTAGCAACCAACTACCAATAGTTGGGCAGTAAACTGTCCCAAGTTGGAATTTGGTATAGAAAATAGAAGAATCAAAGGGATACGAATATAATCTGAAGTAGATGATAGCATCACACTGATGCTGGTTTTCTAGTTTTATATAAACATAAATTATTATGCTTACATAAATTGACATTATGGGACACCATGCTTGCTGGTTAGTTTTAACTTTGAACTGACACAACCTAGAATCACCCAGGAAGAGTCTTAATGAGGAATTATTCAGATCAGTTTGACCTATGAGCATGTTTGTGGGAGATTGTTAATTGATATGGGAAGACCCAGCCCATTGTGGGCAGCACCATTCCTTAGGCAAGGGGTCTTGAACTGTATAATACAGGAGAAAGCTAGACGGAAGCAAGCAAGAGGGCAGCATGGGCACATTCATTTCTTCCTGTCCTTCACTATAGATGTGACTCCTGCTTGAGTTCCTACTTTGACTTCCTTGCAGTGACAGAGTGTGACCAAGATTGTAAACCAAACAGACACTCTTTCCTGTATTTTTTTTTTCAGTCAGGAGATTTGCCCAGTCAATAGAAATAGAATTAGAAAACTATGTGAAGGGTGTGGAGATTTTTTATTCCATCTTTGCATTCTTTCTATAAACCTAATTTTTTTCAAATAAAAAATTCTTTTAAATCTCTTTGAGATTCAGCTTTTTACACCCTTTATTGTTTCCAAATGTTTCTTGATCTAAATGAAGGGATTCCAAGCATAAACGTAAGCCTCTGGTTTTATTTAAAATATAAAGTGTGATTCTCATCTTGTGATGCTAAAACACTGTATGAAATATATATACACATTTAGAAGTCCCTCTTTATTCTCTGACAGCAACTCCATGAGTACAGAAAACACTGCAGTGAAAATCAAGAAACTGTTTATATAAAGCAATAGCAAAGACTTGAAATGACTCGAGTTGGAAAATTCTCTGGAGGATACATGGCAGAACCATCATCAATGGATGGTAATTTTGGAATGAGTTGTTGTTGGATGAACATAAGTTGAGATGCTTCCAGCACAACTCTGGCCAGACTGCTACAATCATGAAACTCATAACACCATGCTTTCGTATGGCCTGCCAAGGAAAAGCTATACCTGAGGAGATAGAGTCAACAGTCAATGACTTTCTATCATTGAAAGGAAATGGAGCTGGGGAGATAGCTCAATGGCAAGAGCTCTTGCTTCACAAGCACAAAGACATGAGTTTGGATCCTAGAACCCATATAAAAAGCCATGTGTGGCCATGTGTGCACCTGTAACCCCAGTGCTATGGGAGGTGGAGACGGGAGGCAGCAATCAAGAAATTGCCTCCACAGACATGCCCACAGGTCAATCTGATGGAGGCAGTTCCTCAACTGAAGTTCCTTCTTCCCAAGAAGTGGGTCAAGTTGATACCTGAAGCTAACATTGACAGTGAGAGAGCCCATCTAAACAAAACAAAACAAAACAAAAACAAACAAACAAACAAAA
>LZPO01044478.1:61370-75687 GCA_001675575.1 Neotoma lepida | reverse complement strand
GAGAAGGAAGCAAGAGCAAGTCCCCATGGAGGAGCTCAACTTCAACTCAAAGAATTCTCTCACAGATGAATTTCTTGAACAATCCATGAAAATTCTTTNATGGATTTTAAATTTCTTTTAAAAACTGTGGGATAGGCAGGGGACACTTTATCTATTGAGTCATGTCCCTGGCCATAGAATAGATTTNAAAAAAATTACATTTAAACCAAAGAAAATCAAAAGATCTTAAGGCAGGAAAGTGCAGCTCATATACAGAAAACTCACGTGTAAACTCAGGTTACCCAACAGTGGTTTTGGGGAAAGGACGGCCCTCATCTGACTTCCACAAGTATAGACTGGTTTTCCTGGCCATCATATCAAGGGTATTGCATATGTGATGCTTTGTTCCTCTCTACCCTTTATGTGAAATTCATCCATGTTGTCGCAGCTGACAATTCCTGGTGCTCTTTGAACATTTCTGGGGGGCATTTGCCTTGTGAGTGTGCCATACTTTCTCTCTCTTCCCTGTTGACGGGTGTTTGAGTTATGTCCAAGTTGTCACTGTTGTGGATAATATGCTGCTACTGAGCTGGGCNTTTCTTTTTCTCTCTTTTAAATGTTTCGTGTAATATATCTCCAGGAATATTGTGGGCCTTTTCTCCTTGATTTTAAAAAACGCAAACCAAACACTAGCCTCATGACACTGTCTTGACTCCCTGTCCAGAAAAGTTCAAACCCTTAATATCACACCTTGCTGCATTTGTCCCATGAATTTTACTGATTTTTGTTCNCTTGAAAATTTTTGACAACAGTTAATTTTGCCCTTGTGTAATTCTTATCCTAGTATGCTGGGCACACATAGAAATCACACCTAATTCCTTAGAAGGACAACACGTTCCATGATAAAAATNTGAATATGACTTTAGAACCTTCTTGATTTTCAACATGCAAAAGCACATAGTGTTGGTTAGTCTGTCGGTTAAGAGCAGCCAAAGAAGAGGCCAAAGACTTCAAAAACATCCACAGATTGGTAAAATCTCTACTGTCTGTTCTCAAGTCACATCTGATTAAATAGAGTTTCCCCCATGGTGNTCTCTCTCAAAGTGCAGTTTGTATGTCACTAGGTAGACCTTGACAATGTGAACATGCCAAACTCCAGTCTTGGGAACACCAACTCTCTGATAGCCTGGGAAGGGATAGCAGGAGCTGACTCAATAAAAGCAAGACAGATTTGGGATGACCCCGTTTTGTGGACTTAAAGGAATTTGTAAAATATCGAAATTAGTCTGATAGCTTTTAATGCCCATGTTAGTGCTGGAGATTCCTGTCAAAACTAACTTTATTCATTTTGCCTNCACTTTTTGTACTTCTCTGTGCCAAGATGGGATGTGATCTGTTTCAGTTGTCACATTCATGCTTGTCTATCACCCCTCTTCCACTGCCCTCTCTGTTCCCACTTCAGAACCACCACACAAAGCAACCATTACCTCTCAGATGACTGTCCGTTCTCCAAAGATCCCTGTCAGTTTTCACACAACGCCCAGATTACTAGGATGTGATCAAGTGAGAAGGAAAGGAAGTTAACTTGAATCAAGACCTTCTAGGCCATATCCCCAAGTGCTTGTGACAAGCAAAAGACTCAAGGGGAAGAGTCCTGCAAGCAGACCATTCCACCACTGCCACCACCCATTGGACTCTGTAACCTACAAGACCCATCCACCACCCAAACTCACAGAACTCATCATCATCCCCCTGGACAACCATCCTCCCGCAACATCAGCAGCCCCTAGAGGCACAAGTACCACTTGCACCAATTGGAAGAAGAGGTGAGTGACTGGTCTCCCAACCCAACTGCCCCAATATCTAGGCCCTAAGCCCCAAAACACATGCTGAGCCCCTCCCCCTCCCATCTCAGCCCCAGTTGCAGGCCAGAAGGTATGAGTCCTGAGGGCAGGCCACTCTACCACTACCACCACCCAGATCTGTAACCTACAAGACCCACTCCACTGCCCAAACTCACTGACCCCATTACCTTCCCCCATCAACCANCAGCCATAACATCAACAGCCGTCTAGAGGCACAAGCTCCACCTACACNAGTTAGAAGAACAGCAGACCCTATAGACACAAGTACCACCTACACCAGTTGGAAGAACAGACCCACACTACTGCCTAGTCCCATCTACCCCAGAATCCTCCCTGTGCACAAACCTCTCCAGCAACATCAGCAGACCCTATAGGCACAAGCACCACCAACATCAGTTGGAAGAACAGAAACAGGCAAAACTTACACCAGGTTGAAAAACAGACTCCACAGGCACATGCACAACCCACACCAGTTGGAAGAACAGACCCCACAGGCACAAGTAAAGCCCATAACAGCCAGAAAAACTGGACAATACGCTGGATCTAGGCACCCAACCCCCCCGCCTGGAGACTACCCTGCTGGACAACCAGCCAATCACCAGAACCCTTGGCCATTCAGGCTAAAAGACAAGAAAGGAAACAGATAATAAAGGAACAAAAAACCCATCCAACAAAGACATCACAAGAATCAAAACCTGTACTTATAATTATCCCAAACAGATGGGTAAACGGCAGTGTAAGAATACATTTAAAACATAAAGAGTAATATGGCCCCACCAGAACCTAATAGTTCTACAACAGCAAGACCTGAACATCCCAATGCAGATGAAGCAGAAGAAAATGACGTTAAAAATAACTTTATGAAGATGATAGAGGCCCTTAAAGAGAAAATGAAAAGTTTCCTTACAGAAATCAAGGAAAAGACAAACAAAATATTGGAAGAAATCAATAAATACCTTACCTTACAGAAAGCCAAGAAAAACAATCAGACAGGTGAAGGAAACAATTCAAGACTTGAAAATTGAAATAGAGGCAATAAAGAAAACACAAACCAAGGGAAATCTGGGTAAACAAACAGNAACTACGAATGCAAGCATCACCAATAGAATATAAGAGATGGAAGAGAAAATCTCAGGTGTTGAAGATACGATAGAGGAAATAGATTCATCAGCCAAAGAAAATGTTAAATCCAACAAATTCTTAACACAAAACATCCAGAAATCTGGGACACCATGAAAAGACTAAACCTAAGAATAATAGGGATAGAAGAAGGAGAATTCTAGTTCAAAGGCATAGAAAATATATTCAATAAAATCGTAGAAGAAAACTTCCCAAAGAAGGACATGCCTAAGAAGGTACAAGAAACTTACAGAACACCAAATAGACTGGAGCAAAAAAAAAAGTTCCCTCACCACATAATAATCAAAACACCTCACCACATAATAATCAAAACACTAAACAAACAGAATAAAGAAAAACTAGTAAGGGCTGCAAAGGTAAAAGGCCAAGTAACATATAAAGGAAAACCTATCAGAACTACACTTGACTTCTCAATGGAGACTGTGAAAGCCCAGAAGGTCCTGGACAGATGTTTTGAAAACACTAAGAGACCATGGATACCAGCCCAGGCTACTATACCCAGAAAAGCTTTCAATCACCATAAACAGAGAAAATAAGATGTTCTATGATAAAACCATATTTAAACAATACCTATCCACAAATCCAGCCCTACAGAAAGCATTAGAAGGAAAACTNCAACCCAAGGAGGTTAGTTAGCTGCACCCCTGAAAACACAGGCAACAGATAACCTCACACCTGCAAATCCCAAAGAAGAGAAATACATGCACACTACTACCACCANCAACAACAAAACCAAAAAAAATAACAGGAATTAACAATCACTGGTCATTAATATCTCTTAATATCAATGGACTCAATTCACCTATAAAAAGACATAGGCTAACAGAATGGATATGAAAACAGGATCCATCCTTCTCTTGCATACAATAAACATACCTCAACTTCAAAGATAGACATTACCTCAGAGTAAAGGGTTGGGAAAGATTTTCCAATCAAATGGACCTAAGAAACAAGCTGGTGTAGCTATCCTAATATCTAACAAAATAGACTTCAAACTAGCAATAATCAAAAGAAATGGAGAAGGAAATTTCATATTCATCACAGAAAAAATCCATCAAGATGAAGCCTCAATTCTGAACATTTATGTCCCAAATAAAAGGGCACCCACATTTGTAAAGGAAACATTACTAAAATCTAAACCACACATCAAACCCCACACACTAATAGTGGGAGACTTCAACACCCCACTCTCAGNGATAGACAGGTCTGCCAGACAGAAACTTAACAGAGAAATAAAGGAACTAACAGATGTTATGACTCAAATGAACTTAACAGATATCTATAGAACATTTCACCCAAACACAAAAGAATATACTTTTTTCTCAGCACCTCATGGAAAATTCTCTAAAATTGACCTCATACACAGTCACAAAGCAAACCTCAACAGATACAAAAAAAAAATTGGAATAACTCCCTGTATCTTATTGGATCACATGGCTTAAAGTTAGAATTCAACAACAACACAAATTACCAAAAGCCTACAAACTCATGGAAACTAAACAATGTTCAACTGAATCACCAATAACCACTGGATCAAGAAAGAAATAAAAAAAAGAAATTAAAAACTTCCTAGAATTCAATGAAAATGAATGCACAACACACCCAAACTTATGGTACACTATGAAAGCAGTGCTAAGAGGAAAGTTCATAGCACTAAGTGCCCACATAAAGAATTTGGAGAAATCTATTAGTGACTTAACAGCACACCAGAAAGCTCTAGAACAAAAAGAAGCAAACTCACCCAGGAAGTATAGATGCCAGGAAATAATCAAATTGAGAGGTGAAATCAATAAAATAGAAACAAAGAGAACAATACAAAAAAATCAATGAAACAAAGACTTGGTTCTTTGAGAAAATCAACAAGATAGACAAACCCTTACCCAAACTAACCAAACGGCAGAGAAAGACTATACAAATTAACAAAATCAGAAATGAAAAGGGGGACATAACAACAGACACTGAGGAAATCCAGAGAATCATTGGGTCATACTTCAAAAACCTGTACTCCACAAAATTGGAAAATCTAAAAGAAATGGACAATTTTCTGGATAGCTACCACATACCCAAATTAAATCAAGAGCAGATAAACAATTTAAATGGACCAATAACCCNTAAGGAAATAGAAGCAGTCATTAAAAGTCTCCCNACCAAAAAAGCCCAGGGCCAGATGTTTTCAGTGCAGAATTCTACCAGAATTTCAAATAAGAGCTAATACCAATACTCCTCAAATTGTTCCACACAATAGAAACAGAAGGAACATTGCCAAACTCTTTCTATAAGGCTACAGTTACCCTAATACCCAAACCACACAAAGATACAAAAAAGAAAGAGAATTACAGACCATTTTCCCTCATGAACATTGATGTGAAAATACTCAATAAAACACTAGTAAACTGAATCCAAGAACACATCAAAAAAATCATCCAATATGATCAAGTAGGCTTCATCCCAGAGATGCAGGGATGGTACAACTTATGAAAATCTTTCAATATAATATAAACAAACTGAAAAAAAAAACACATGATCATCTCATTAGATGCTGAAAAAGCCTTTGACAAAATCCTACATCCCTTCATGATAAAGGTCTTGGAGAGATCAGGGATACAATGAACATACCTAAACATGATAAAAGCAATATACAGCAAATGGACAGTCAACATCAAATTAAATGGAAAGAAACTCAAAGTGATTCCACTAAAATCAGGAACAAGACAAGGCTATCTGCTCTCTCCATATCTATTACATATAATACTCAAAGTTCTAGCTAGAGCANTAAGACAACAAAAGGAGATTAAGGGGATACAAATTGGAAAGGAAGAGGTCAAACTTTTGCTATTTGCAGAAGATATGATAGTATACATAAGTGACCCCAAAAATTCTACCAGNGAATTCCTACATCTGATAAACAGTAATAAGGCAGGATACAAGATTAACTCAAAGAAAATCAGTAGCCCTCCTATATACAAATGAAAAACAGGCTGAGAAAGAAATCAGGAACAAACACCCTTTACAATAGCCATAAACAATATACAAATATCTTGGGGTGACTCTAACCAAACAAGTGAAAGACCTGTATGACAATAACTTTAAGTCATTGAAGAAGGTATCAGAAAATGGAAAGATATTCCATGCTCTTGGATAGGTAGGATTCACATAGCTAAAATGGCAACCTTACCAAAAGCAATCTACAGATTCAATGCAAACCCATCAAAATCCCAACACAATTCTTCACAGACCTCAAAAGAACAATACTCAATTTCATATGGGAAATTAAAAAAAAAAACCCAGAAAGCTAAAATAATCATGTACAATAAAGGAACTTCCAGAGGTATCACCATCCCTGACTTCAAGTTCTACTATATGTAGAGCTATAGAAATAATAACAGTTTGGTATTGGCATAAAAACAAACACATGGATCAATGTAATCAAATTGAAGACCCTGACATAAATTCACACACTTATGAATANCCGATTTTTGAGAAAGAACCCAAAAATATACGGAAAAAAGAAAGCATCTTCAACAAATAGTGCTGGCATAACTGGATGGCAGCATGTAGAAGAATGCAAATAGATTCATATCTGTCTCCCTGCACAAAACTCAAGTCCAAGTTGATCAAAGACCTCAACATAAACCCAGTTACATTGAACCTGATAGAAGAGAAAGTGGGAAATAGCCTTGAGCACATTGGCACAGGAGACTACTTCCTGAATATAACATCAGAAGTATAGACACTGGGATCAACAATTAATAAATGGGACCACCTGAAACTGAAAAGCTTCTGTAAGGCAAAGGACACAGTCAATAAGAGAAAACACCAGCCTACAGAATGGGAAAAGATCTTCACCAACCCCACATCTGACAGAGGGCTGATTTCCAAAATATATAAAGAACTCTTGAAGTTAAACATCAAAATACCAATTAATCCAATTTTAAAAATGGGGTACAGATTTAAACAGAATTTTCAACAGAAGAATCTCAAATGGCCAAGATAAATGTAAAGAATTGTTCAACATCCTTAACTATCAGGGAAATGCAAATCAAAATGACTCTGAGATACCATTTTACACCTGTCAAAATGGCTAAGATCAAAACTGCTAATGACAGCCTATGTTGGAGAGGCTATGGCGTAAGGGGAACACTCCTCCACTGCTGGTGGGAGTGCAAACTTGTACAGCCACTTTNGCAATCAGTATGGCAGCTTCTCAGAAAATTGGGAATCAATCTACTTCAAGACCCAGTGATACCAATCTTGGGTATATACCAAAAGGATACACAATCATACCACAGGGACACTTGCTCAACATGTTTATAACAACATTATTTGTAATAGCTAGAACCTGGGAACAACCTAGATGCCCCTTAACTGAAGAATGGATAAAGAAAATGTAGTACATTTACACAATGGAGTATTACTCAGTGGTAAAAAAACAATGACATCATGAAATTTGCAGGCAAATGGATGGATCTAGAAAATAATCATCCTGAGTGATGTAACCCAGACCCAGAAAGACAGACATGTACTCACTCATAAGTGTATCGTAGATGTAAAGCAAAGAACAACAATGTTACAATCCACAGCCCTAGAGAACTTAGGTGACAAGGAGGACCCTAAGAGAGACGCATGGATTGTGCTGGGAAGGGGAAATAGATGAGATCTCCTGTGTAAACTTGGGGCAGGGAGAGTAGAGGGGAGAAAATGGGGGATGGGAACATAAGGGATCGGAATGGTCAAGTTGGGGGAGGGATGGAGAAGGAGAGCAATGAAAGAAATATCTAGATAGAGGGGGCCATTATGGGTTTAGGGAGAAACCTGATGCCAGGGAAACTCCCAGGAAACCACAAGGATGACCCCAGCTAAGACTCTCAGCAATAGTGGAGAGGATGTCTGAACTGGCCTTCTCCTGTAATCAGATTGGTGACTATCCTAGTTGTCATTGTAGAACCTTCATCCAGTAACTGATGGAAGTAGGTGTAGAGATCCACAGCCCAGCACTGACACAAGTTCTGGGAGCCCAGTTGAAGAGAGGGAGGAGGGATTATATGAGCAAAGTGGGTCAAGATCATGACCAGGAAACTCACAGAGACAGCTGACCTGAGCTCGTGGGAGCTCACAGACTCTAGACGAACAGCTAGTGAGCCTGCACAGTACGTACCTAGACCCTCTGCATGTGGGTGACAGTTGTGTAGCTCGTTCTGGTTTGGGGGCCCCTAGCAGTAGGACCAGAAACTGTCCCTGGCACATGAGCTGACGTTTTGGAACCTATTCCCTATGGTGAGATGCCTTGCTCAGCCTTGATGCAACGGGGAGGAGCTTGTTCCTGCCACATCCTGATATGCCATGCTTTATTGATTCCCATGGGAGACCTTATCCTTTCTGAATGGAGAAGGAGGAGGAGAGAATAGAGGTGGAGAATGGAGGTGGGAGGAGGGAACAGAGGGGAGGAAGGAGGGGTAACTGTGGTTGGTATGTAAAATAAATTTTAAAAATTAATTAACAAAACTGAAAAGGCTATCTCCAGATTTAAAAAAAGACTCAAGGGACTGGTTAAGATTGAAAGGGGAGACTATCTCTCATTCTGTGTATATACAGAGCATACAGAGTCAATGGTCTAAGGAATCTCTTAGCTGTAGAATAGGCTGTCATAGATCACAAGTTTCTACCAGGCATACAGGTGTATGTTTGCATGCTGACACCTTGAAAACTGGGGTTTCTGTCATTCTGGAAGAATAGTGTCCTTTCAGTATGGGATGGAGAACTCAAGACTCCAGAGATCAGTACACCCCCTTGTTTTTATTTAACAGGCTAAATTTGGAGATTTTTAAAAAGTGTTAATAAAGAAAGAGTAGTAACCATGGAAACACAGCATTGATCAATTCCACTGGCAAACAGGCACCTTCTGTAGAATGATTTGACCCACTGTAGCAAGTGCCTTCTGCCTCAAAATCTGTCTCCTATAGGTCTGAACGATTCAGAACCACATTCACCAATGTAACAGGCAACCCAGTTAATAACAAGCATAACAAGTTTTACTAAAAGTTAAAATATACTCAGTACAAAGAAATGCCAGGAAAAAAATAGTAGCAACTGACCAAATTATCCACAGTGAAGAGGGAGAGTCACAAGGGGCAAGATCAATCCTGAGACTCTGAAGCAAGGAAAACAGACAAGTGCTGGCAATTGACTCTTTGCCAAGCTCTCCTGCTTTATTTCATTTAGCCCTCATGACATCCTGTAAGTACACACACACACACGCACACACACGCACACACACACACGCACACACACGCACACACACGCACACAAACGCACACACGCACACACACACACACAGCGCTAATGTAATACCTGATCGTGGTAGGAAAGTTGAAACATAATGAGAATCAGAAGGAAAGCAAACATCACTCATTTTACTGTNAGGAAAAGCAGTCGTAGAAGTTTGTATATTTCTCTTCCCTTCACATAGTGTTTGACACAACTAAATTTGTAACAGATTTCTTAGGCTGGAGAGATGTTACAGGGGATGAAGCAGTCATGGCGAAAGTGTGAGGAGCAGAGTTCAAACCCCCAGAAATCATGTAAAGCTGAAGCATTTATCTAATTATTCTTTATCAATAAAAACTTGGGAGTCAGATATCAGGGTAAGAATCTGATTGATCATCGAAGTGGTGGAGAAGCGACCAGTGACTCTCCTCTCTCTCCTTCGTAGGTCCAAAAGGGCTGTGAATCTTTGTAAACCTCTCCCTAATACTTCCTGTGTCTCTCTATATGTCCTTGGCTCTCCAAAACCTCTTTGGCTAATTTTGGTCAGCTAGTAGCTAGCTCTGCCCTCTGATTCAAAGTCAACTTTATTTTCTGTCTTGGGAGTGTCAGAGTGCCATCAACATATCCCACAACATAAAGCCATACGTAGGAGCATGCATCTGTAATCCCAGCACTCTTGCTGTGAGTTGGGAGGTAGAGACAGGACAATCCCCAGAAGCTGGAGTTCAGCTAGCATGGCTGTGTGCAGTGGTGCCCAACAAGAGATTCTGTCTCATATGAAGTGGAAGAAAAGGAGTTCAGCTAGCATGGCTGTATGCAGTGGTGCCCAACATGAGATTCTGTGTCATATGAAGTGGAAGACAAGGACCGTCACCCGCGGTTTTTCTCTGGCCTTCATATGTGTGCCATGGAATGCACATGAGCATGTCACACACAAACATGCATGTACACACACAGAGGCACATACACACACATTAAAATAAAGAATAAGACAGATTTCTCTTGGTCCTGAACACTTTCCTTCATCATCAACAAGGACTTAAGGTTAGTCTATTTCTTTACTATTTATTTCTCACAAGTGGCTGGACAGTGTCTGACTCTGTGAACACCTGAGAAATCCTTGCCTGTTGTGTGGGTGTGACTGCTACACTAGCCAGCTCGTTTGCACTCATTTTAAACATCCCTATTTACTAAAATGTAAAAGCTTTGTTAGAATCTCCTTTTTCTCCCTTAAGACTAGTTTTCAGACACCAAATTGCAGAATTAAAATTCTAGACCATTCTAAATTCATACTGCAGACTGACAGCATGGGGACCTCTTCCACACAAAATTGGAGTTTCTGTTTTAAATGGCCTCTTAAATATTACATACAAAATGATCTATGTTCATATTACTAGCATACATAATATACATAAAGTTTATATATATATATGTATATATGAACTATTTCTTTTTTTTGAGACATGGTCTCTCTATATAGCCCTGGCCATCCTGGAACTCACTATGTAGATCAGATTATCCTCAAACTCACAGAGATCCACTTGCCTCTGCCTTCCAAGGGCNGGGCCAACTATGTTTTATTTAAAAAATATTTATTATATTAAAAAATCAGATTGTAGAGAAAGTGTTAATAGTAAAAATGAAGTTATCCAACATGTCTTTCTCTCTCTAGTGTCATGTCCATCTGCGACAAATAATTTTAACCACTTCCATTTTTATTTTCTCTGGTATTAACTGCGTCACTAAATAATATAAATGTAGTCTTGTCGCCTGAACTTCTGCTATGACTGATGGCTTAGCACATTCGTGTGTGTTACTTCATCTTTTTCCCTCTTCTCTAAGCACTGGATACTTTGCAGCTGCTTCTCTTCTGTTTTGATTTCCTCTGTGAATTAAAATACTCCCAATAAATTTCCATTTTGTAGACCATAAAACGTCAACATTGTCTTTTGATTCCTTGGCTTATAGCAGAAATGTGATTTTCTCTATCCTGTGCTGTCCAACTTCTACCTCTGACAGACATGATTTTGTGTGACCAAATTAACACCAGGCACATTTTGCCCCGTGATTAAGCATTTCAAGACTTGCATGCAGATGGCATCTCATTGTATANAGGTGGCTGGTGCTCCTGACTTGGTGGCTGTGTTCATTAGAGGATCGTCTCCTGCTCCAAAGACAGAGTGCTGCTCCCACTGAAAGAGAAAGGCCAGCATAAGTGGGGCCAAACAGATTCTCTCTAAATTTCATCAGTTGCTCAAAATGAGAAATATTTAATATGATTCATTGATGAGGCCNTATTAACACAGACTTGTGTTTGTAGGAAAGTTCTTAAGGATTTAATANCTTTATTAATTACAGGACAGACCTGATTTCCTATTTCTTCTTATGAGAATTTTGAAAAGTCTTGGTTTTCTAGAAATTTGTCCATTTAATCTCGGTTTTCAAAATTTCTGTATAACTTTTTCCACAGTAAAATAATAACTTCTGTGATATCTTAAATGATGTCTCCAAACTGCTTAAGCAGTGATAATGGGTCAAGTCTATTTGCTTGATCAATCTTCATAAATACTTATCATTTTAACAAGTATTTTTCGGAAATGAAATTACCAGATTACTGGGCACAAATATGTTCTGTTTGTTGATGTACTGGTTTTTGAAAGTGGCCTTTGCTATCTGTGGCGGTTAGATTTCAACTTGACTCAACTTAGAGTCACCTGGGAAGTGAGTCTCAATGAGGGATTGTTTATAGTGGGTTGGCTGGTAGGCATGTATGAGGAGGGGCTGTCTTAGTTTAACTGTGGTAGGAAACCCAGCCCACTGTGGATGGCACCATTCCCTTGGCATGAGGTCCAGAACTGTATATGAGTGAAGAAATCAAGTGGAGCAGAAGTCAGCAACAAGCAAGCAGCTCAGCATGCNTGCCTTTATTCCTCCCTGCTCTTGCCTGTGAATGTACTGTGACTGGATGTTTGCAACTCCAGCCTCGATCTCCCCACAANGATGGACTNTAACCTGGANTTGTAAGCTGAAATAACCCCCTTTCTTTCCAAATTGCCTTTTGCCTGGGTATTTTATCACTGCAGAATAAATGAAACTAGCACACCAGCTTACAAGAATTTGAAATTCCAGTTTGCCTGTGACTGAGCCCAAACCTAGTTGTTGGTCTTTTCCACATCAGTGACTCTGATGGATGCGCAGCTGATGATTTGATTCAGCATCAGTGTGATAGCAACTCCAGTATCTGTTCCTATGTCTATGTGACATTTATAAACCTTCTTTGTAAAATATCTGCTTAATTTTGCTATTTATATATTAATCATCCCCTTTTAAACAACAATTCTTTACCCATATTAGTTATGTGTCCTTTTATGGTTACATAGATTATCAAAGCCATCTACTTCTTGCCATACCTTGCCTTTCAAGTATTATTCAACAGTTTCTAATTTTATGTGCTCTTATTTATCAACTATGATTTGTTTGTGTGCTTGTGNATTGTTTTATTTCTGCATCCACNGCTTTCTACATCTTTCTCTACCACACAGCATTATGGTTTCTCTTATTCCAGTAGTTTCTGTCTTTTAGATTCAGATGCATGATTTGCTTGCAATTGATTTCTTTTTTCAATATAAACATTCATTTGATCCAGCATCAGTTATGGAAAAGACAGTCTTGTTTAATTCATGTGTTGTCAGCTTGAACACTAAATCAAATGTCTGCATTTGAGTCTGTTCTGCACTTCTGCTATGCCTCTTTTTCAGATGTATCTCTCTTTGTGCAAGGGACACAAGGAATTCATTATCATCTTGTAATTAGCACTGGCAAATAATTGAGTGGGTTCTTCAAAGTAGCTTTTATTTAAGACTATCTTGACTGTTTTTAGACTCTGGTATTTCTGTTTAGATTTTACAGTCAGCTTTTTGATGCACACTTTGCTCTCTCCAAATGTCTGGTCAGATTGTAATTGACAATCCATATACTCTATAGATCAACTTGTGGAGATGCAGCAGACTGTTAATTAGTCCTCCGTCTATGACTAGTGTAGGTTTATTTAGGNTTTCTTTTTAATTTAGTCCCACCTATTGTAATTTTCTAAATAGAGGTTTTGCACATTTTCATGAAATGCAATGCTAGATATTTGATAATGTGTTTTCAATTATTGATTTATTGTTTAAGAACAATGTGCAGAAGTCAGTGCTCTCCTTCCACTGCAGGCTCTTGGGATTGAAGTCATGTTGTCAGGCTTGACAGTAAGTGCTGGCCCAATATTTGACAATTTTTGATGCCATTACAGATTATATAATTAATTTTCATTTTGAATTCTTTTTTTACTGTTCCTAGTATATAGAAACACAAAAGATTGCCCCATTTAATGCTAGGAATCAAACCCATAGCCTCACACATGCTAGGCAAGTTCTTTACCACTGTACTACACCCTAGACTGCAAGGTATGTGCACTGGTAAAGTATTCAGTACACTTACAAATGATAATAGATTGTAAATTATTTTGAGTCTCCTGAACATAATGACAGCTCACTTCTTCCTTTCTAATCTAATTACTCATTTTCTTATCTTGTGAGCTAGGACCTCTATTTAATGTTCAAAGAGTGGTGATATTAAACATCTTTGTNTGATTCTTGATCTCAGGAAAGCTAAGAAGGAATAGCATGACTTCTGGAAGTACCAAATGAATGCTTAAGTATTTGTCCTTCCTTGGCAGTTTCTAAAACCCAATATTTTTTTTCTCAAGCACCCAGAGACTGTCAGAAGTTCTATTCTGAGGGATGGGTACAAGGTTCAGTTAGTAAAGTGCTTTCTATGCAAGCCTGAGGAAGACCTGAGTTCAGATCTCCAGCCCTATGGAAAGCCAGGCACAGTGGTACCCACTGATACTCTGATACTCGGGGGAGTCTCACCTTGTCTCCAGGTGGTGGATCTGTTCTAGGAGCTTATGGAACCCTCAGGAAGTGGAGCCTTGCTGGAGGAAGTGGGTTACTGGGGGGCGGGGCTTGGTGTTTATAGACCTTTTTCCACTTCCTTTCCTGTTCTGCAACATGAGGAAGGCATGAGTC
>LZPO01044478.1:47481-60970 GCA_001675575.1 Neotoma lepida | reverse complement strand
TTTTTTTCCTCAATCCTGGGACACGGAACAATATTCTCAGGTCTTATTTCCCAGTTACAATTTCATGAATAGATATTGATGTAGCCTATTATCTCAGCAATAATGCATATTACAACAAGCGATTATTTATTAGCAATAAAATGTTTCTCTGGGGCTTAATTTAGAATGCCTGAAATGAAATAACAAAATCTCTGTCTTGGAAGTGATCCTCTGCACAGTTACTGTTTAGGGAAATTTTTATTGCTTCACGGCAGTTTATGACTCTTAATTGGGTAGTTCTTTGAAATGAAGGCATATGGTGCAGTTCTGAGTGTTTGGAAGGATGATGTGTATGAATGCATGTCGCACCGGAGGCTGGCTTCTGGGAATGAGCGGTAGGTGTCTGTTCGGAAGCAGAGATGGGAATCTCTTCCATTCTCAGTGACATCTGATTTCCTGCTCTGCTGCTTCCTAGCAGCTCCCACTCAAGCCCCATGATTCTACTTACAGATGGAAATGTTGACTATGAACGGGTCAATCCATGCAACTCTACTCACTCAGAATGAGGGTGCAGTCCAGTGTCAGATCTGGAAAGTCTGGGCTGTGAAAATAAGGCACAAAACTGGGTTAACACAACACAGGAGAGCAAATTGCCCTAGAAGATTCTGAGACTGGGCTAAATCCACTTTTGATAAGCAACAAAGATTTTGGAGTCCTGCAAACTCTTATGACAGCAAGGCNAGATTTTGGTCCTGAAGACNCTGGGGCAGGAAGGAGCTCAGATATCTAAGAGTAAGGCAGGGAGGCAGATCTAGAACTTGAGGTCGACACCATCCCTTCTCAGTTTCAGGAGCATCAAGCCAGAGGAATGACAGAGGCAGCTGGTGCCTATTGGCATTTTCATAATCCCTGGCCAGAAATGAAGCTGATTGTAGAGCAGAGGACAGAACTGAATCTCTAAGCACTCACCAAATGATCCACAGTGGGTCAAGAAGACTTTAGGAGCACGTGATTTTAGGCCACCCATCATTCTGTATTTCAAGGACCTTATTTTCTATACCCCTCTTTTTCCTAGGGGCCTTAATTTGGGAGCTTGATCAAGATCTAGAGGCAGCTTAATATCAGGCATCATTCCAACCTCTCACAGATGCTCAGCATAACTTATGCAGGGACCCAGGCTTCCTCTGTTTGGTGGGTCGGCATTTGTGCCATGGCATANAGATGGCCCAGGACCGTGGATTTTTCTTCTGAGCTTCCTTTGAATCTGCTGACTGAGAGCTGAGTAATGAGTAGAGATGTCCATAACTGAACTAAAATCTGTATCCATCCAGAGCACTAAAATGAATGTTCCTAATGGAACTGCTGGCTGGGGGAAAGCCACTGTAGACTTCTGACTCGGACTTCCAGCCAAAGCTTTTTTCTATTACTCTGAACTCCAGGCTCTCAGTAGATTGCTTAATTATTTGNAAATTTGCTGAGGCAGCAGGTGGCCTTACTCAGCCTAGAGCTTACCACACTGCAATAGACTGTCACCTCTCCTGTCTCCCAAGAAAACTTGGCCCTTCAGGACCACCCAATAAGCCAAACACACTTCTCCTGTTCAATGCTCTNAGACCAAGTCTGTAGCTTTGAAAGCAAAATCCAGGCAAGCTAGGAAAGCCTGGGATACACTGACTGATCACAGTGGTCATGGAGGAGCGTGTGGGCAATGAGGATGAGTGGAAGAGGTTCTCCTGAGGGTGAAAAGTAGTACCCCAAAGANACACCTGATAGTCAGGTTACAGAACCAAAGAGTAGACATCTGAGAGCTGCACATTGGAGGGGAAAGAATGGTTGTATATGTGCAAGAGTGTGTGTGTGTGTGTGTGTGTGTGTGTGTGTGTAGATGCATACCCATGTGAGAGACAACAGTTGACATCAGGTGTCTTCTGTAATCACTCTCCACTTTCTTTTCTTTTGTTTTTTAGAGACAATGTCTCTCACTGAACCTGGAGCTCACTAATACAGCTAGACCGGGTGGCTAGCAAGACCCAAGATCTGTCTGTGTCCCTCACAAGGGGTACATGCACTGCCCTACCCAGTTTTTACTTGGGTGTCAAGGATTCAAACTTAAGTCTTCAGGCTTGTGAGGCAAGCATCTTAACTGTTGAGCCATCTCCCCAGTCCCCCAAAGACCGGCTTTAGGTTCTCCCAAATCAGAAATTGACTCTAGCCTTCTGTGTGCAATGGTATTTTTTCTAGACATATACCAAACTCAAATTGTCTGGNGAACCAGGACCTCTAAGCAAAGATCAGAAAATGATGAATTAAATAAAGAAACTGTGATTTGTTAAGTGTCTACCTTGTGCTAGGCATTTTCATATCAAGGATTTAATTTAATCCTGGATACAATCCTGAATATATTATTATTCCCAATTCTAAAGACAGGCAANGAAAGCACATTTCTTGAATGTAGGATCAAGGAAAATAAAACCAGAGCAACCATGGGCATCCACATGACTCACTTAGGTACAAAAACTGAATCCNTATTTACTTAACATGCCTTAAAGGAGAGTTGGAAAGAAGAAATTGCATTAAGTAGCAAATATTACAACCCCCTATGCTGAGTCTGATGCCTAGCAAGGGCTGTTAATTAAAGTGTTTTCTATATTTTCCATCTGCAGTGGTAGATGCAGACCAGGCATGCTGGATCATGACTGTAATTCNTGGCACATGGTGGTGATGGTGGTGGTGATGGGGAAGTGAAGCAGGAGGATCATGATTTCAAGGGCCAGCCTGGGCTACGTGATATTTTGTTACAAAAACCAAGCCAACCAATTAAGCATGTTTTTTTAAAAAAGCTAGATGCCTGGAGAGGCTGGCAGGGTATAGAGNAAGAGCCTAGCCAGGATAATTCACAGCTGCCCTTGGCTGGCATGGAACTTTCTAGCTTCAGACTCTCAAGCTGAGCTACTGATCTTGAGGGGCCTAGAAAACTAAAGCAGGGTGAAATAGAAGGCCAGTTTTCCTGAGCACAAAGCAGAGTGTGTGTGTGAGACAGGGGTACAGAGGGATGACTTATGACTTATGCAGACAGACAGACATATCATGCCAGAAGAAGGGTGGGGAATCCCTGGGGGAAGTGCCCTGCTCTGTCTGAATCCACTTCTTCTGTCTAGGGCCTCTTATCTACAGGGACACTCAGCTGTCCACAGGTCTGGTGACTCAGTAGGCAGTTTAAGGCCCTCTAGATAATCATATCACAATGCATGTGAAGATGGGAAGGGCTGGGCAGGTGACAAGAACTCCTTCCAGCAGCACTGCGAGGTCCACCCCTGGCAAGGTCTCAAAAGTCCACTGCTCCCTTATTCCCGTCTCTGGGAGTCAGGTCTCAGTCCTTCCTTCGGTGACTCAGAACCAACTCAAGCTTTCCAACCTGTGCCCCGCTTTGTTTCCCAGATTTCAGGGCTGACCCCATGGGTCTCAGCTTGGTGTTTTCCTGGCTGATGTCAGTTTGGTTCATAATAAGCACACTCAATGCTTAGTCATTTGAAATCCAGAGCCCCTGGAACTGCCCGGTGAGTCACCAGACCTGTGGACACCAGAGTGTTCCAGTAGATAAGAGGCCCTAGATGGCAAAGAAGTGGCTACACACAAAGCAGGGCACTTCCCCCAAGGATTCCCCACCCTTCTCCTGGCATGATTGGTCTGTCATTGCCTCCATCCTTCTGTCTCAATTCTCTCTGTGTGTCTGTATCTCTGTGTCATGTACACACACACACACACACACACACACACACACACACAGGTACACACACACACACCCTTAGCAAGTTATAGAGATGATAGTCTGGAAACTACTCTCTTCTTGGATCCTGAATATTCTGATGGTCGTNTTCTTGGGAATGCTCCAGCATNGAACTTGGCAAAAGGACTTTCTCTGACCCCTGCACCCCAACCACACTGAGACTGAAGAGCAGGAAACGCAGTTCATTTTGTCTCCTGTATTTCATGTCATAGGGCCTGGATAATATCACACACTTATCCTATTTCTCCTTGTTTGAGTCCCTGTATAGGAGCCATCCTGGAAATATCCACGAGGTTCAAACCAATGTGTTATTGAATCCATGTTCACAGCACATCTGCTGAAGAAATTGTTAGAAATGGGCTCGGGAACGATCTTAATATAGTGGATGTGTGGGTACCAAACCAAGAACGTGAGGTGAGCAGGCCTTACCCTGTACTTTCCTTAAGAGCCTCAAGTCTAACTTCATTTCTTTGCACGTGTATATCTAGTTCCCACAAGCCATTTGTTAAGTTACCCTTTTCCTGGTTGAGTAGTGATAATTTTGTGATATATTTTTAAATAAACAAATTTTAAAATGGTGCATAAGCTTGTTCATGGTAATCTTTTGTAGTAAAAGATCCCACCTTTAGTGAGTCTTCCTATAACTTGGAAATATAAGCTGGAGCCTGTAAGAAGAACTTCTAACCAGTCTTATTAATAAACACGCGGAACAAGAAATAAGGGTGAAAATCTGACAGAGATCAGAGGAATTAGGAGCAAGCCACCACTCACCAANGCTGCCTCTACTTCCCAGGATCGAAGTGGAGGAAAAAGCGAGCCTTCCGGTCTAACCTGGCTTTTTATACCTGTCCATCTGCTAACTAATTTCCCATCCTCCCAAGCTACATCACTTCCTGTCTTGTCTGCATGGATCTTCAGAACTCTAAGGTTGATGCTGGGATTAAAGGCGTGTGCCACCACCTCCTACTGCTAGTTCCCCATGTGACCTTGGAGTCACAGAGAACCAAATGGATTAAGGGCGTGTGCTAACTTGCATGGCTATTGTTTTTCTACTAGTGGCTGGCAGCCCCGTTTTTCCTCTGACCCTCAGATAAATTTTATTAGGGAAGACAAATAAAATATCACCACAGGAGCCTTTTGTATTTTTTCTTGATTTTGTTCTTGTTCTATTTTTGAGATATTAGCTTTGATTTTGTTCATAGCCCTTTCTATTCTCTTGATTTGATGTAATTAAATTATAGTCTTAATTATTTCTTTAGTTAATTTTTATTTAATTTTTGGTTAATTTAGTATTCTTTTTCTGGCTTCTTAATCCAAACACTAAAGTGTGTGTGTGTGTGTGTGTGTGTTGATTTTTTAAACAATATTTCCTTTTTAGAACAAGTGTCTTGTGCTATATAGTCACCTCTGTTGGTTAGCTAGTACATTTATCACTGTTAAGGGATAAATGCAATTTCTGTTGTGAGTTCCCCTAACATGTTTTTAAGCAAATGTTTTATTGCCGGTTGTATTACTTTCTTNTCTCACCACTGTAACCAAATATCTAATAAAAAGCAACCTAAAGTAGATAGCGCTTATTTTGGCTCACATTTGGAGGGATATAGTCCATCCTGGTTGGGGAAGGCATGGTGGCAAAAGCAGTTCCTGACTGTGGTAGTAAGAGCAGGAGNCTCCTTGCTCACATTTGGGTAGACCAGGAAACAGAGAAAGAATCAGAAATACAATCTGCCTCCCAGTGACCCATTTCCTTCAGCTAAACTTGACCTCCCAAGTTTCTACAACCTCATAGAACAGCAACACCAGCAGATCAAACACAGGGACCTAGGGACATGTTACACCCAAATTGTAGCATTCCACCTCAGGATCCCTTAGGGTCGTGGCCATCACGTAATGCAAAATACTTTCAGTNCAGTTTCTAAAGTCCCTATAATCTAAATAGTTTCAACACTGTTCAATAGGCCAAGGTATAACATTTTATTCAATACTCAAGACAGTCTTTTAACTATGTGCTNCTGTAAAATAAAATTTAAGAAAAGAAAAACAACAACAACATACTAGTTATGTAGTTCCAATATGGAATGGCATAGACATTCCTGTTACGAAATAGTAGAATGAAGCCATAGCATGAAAAGTTTANATCTAAACTCAGCAGAGCAGACACTACACTTGTAGCTCTGTGTCCAGCACTGGGGCTTGTGATGGCATCATCTGAGTTTCCATTGGCTTGGGTCACTCTGCCCCTCCAGCACTGTCACTTGCATTAGTTGTAATATCTCAGACTGTTCTACCCTGTATGTGTAGCTATCTTAGTGAAAGTTTCCGATAGCTCTGATGTACTGGGATCTCTACTACACGTGTAGGCTTCACCAGCATCGTTTTAAGCAATGACCTCTCAAGACCTCTTTGCAGGGAATCTGACCCTGCCCCATGTTGCTTATCCTAGTGGCTTTCTGGAATGCTGGCACACACTTCCATGACTCCTTACAGATTGCATGCTTACAAAATCACAAACATGTGGATTCCACCAAGTTCTGCCGCTAGCTTAAGGTGTAGTCGTCCCCACTTGGGAAACAGCTGTAGCTGTTTGGTGTGCAAATTCTTCCCTTACAAGGTCTTTTCCAGCAGACTACCCTGAAGCATTGCCTTTTCATCAGTCTTTCTTAAAGTGAATTTCTCCTGCTACACCCTAGAGCTTTGGATGGGCGGAGTTTGCCCTCAGTGTGCTCTTCTGTCCTTGTCCCAGTGCAAATGTCAGGATTTCTTCTATGACTCTAATGCCNTGATCAGCCACTTTGCAATTTTAGCAGGGCTTACACTCCTTTCCTCACTAAACTGCACATATTTAATACCTTCTTCCTTTTCCTTTCTGCNCTCCTCCACTGTTGTTAGTTTAAGTGTATATCATTTTATTCTAAGAAATTTCCTATATATTAATAATTCTTTAAAATATATTTAATTTTCTTTTATTGCTTAGGATATAATCAATATTTGGAACTATTCTGAGTATTGAAAAAAATCAATATTTCTATCAGAGTGGGCATAGCCTTCTCTATGAAACTGTTAGATTGTTTGGGCATGGCGACACATACCTGACATAGGTATGTAATTACAGGTAATCCTAGTAGTGAAGATGTGGAGGCAGGAGGATCATGAATTCAAGGCTAGCCTAAAGAACATACACCTAAACTTAACAGAGGCTGTTATTAGACCAGGTTTGTTTGACTCCTGTTTTATCATTGAAAACTATCTGGCTCACACTCTTTGCAGCAAGGGTCCCTTCTGTAGTACTATAGACAACAGCAGGGAGTCATCCAATGACTTTTAAACACAGAGGCTTCTGTGTTTAAACACGTGGCCTCAGCAGCCAGCACTGTTTGGGGAGCTGTGAAACCTTACTCTTCAGATGAGTATCTTTGAGGCATGCTCTCTGTCTCTCTATGGACCTAAATGCCAGTTGCCCACAGTGGTGACACAGCTTGGCTTCCTTCATTTCCCTCTGTCACATCTCTGCTTACCTACTTACTGGTGGTTTGTGGGATCATTTTCCAAATAAACCATCTGATTTGGATGTCTTCTCCCAGGTCTGATTTGGGGAAACCCATACCAGACAACTACCTGTTTAAGGGATCAACACACTCACAGTGTACTGTTTCCTTACCCCTGGAAAGGAATTTGTATGTAGGTTTTAGGGTCCTCTCCTGTGAAGAGTGCATTGCCAGATTAAGAAAAAATACTAACTGGATTGCTTAAAAATATATATATGAGCCTTTTTCATATTTTTTCATATATTTTTTCATCTGTNAGGTTTAACCTAGAAGTTGTTGACTAACTATCTCCATAGGCCAAACCCGCCCTGAAACCCACTTTTGCATGGCTCACATGTTAAGTGGCTTCACATTCTTAAAGGTTTTCAGAAACTATGTCATCTAAAATGCCAGAAATGTCTCTAGCCAGCATTTACAGAAAGGGACCTGGCTTCCTCATTGTACTTATTGTGGCTGATTTTCCCACCATCACACTTTGCTGTCTTCTATTAGGCTCAATGTTTTCTTTTCTTTTTCCTCTTCTTCCCTGTTTCTTTAAGCTAGAAATTCTATTCNTTTCCTGACTACCATTAACATTTTAAGACATTTCTACCTATNAAATTTTAGACGAAGTCTGAAGTTGTTCAGCACCTTAACCTCTTCCTATTGAACATTTCAACTTGTTAGGCAAGGCTTAAATTTGTGGGTTTTTTAAATTACATTTTTTATTTATCATTTGTAAGTAGGTGTGAGTCAGCATGTCACAGCGTGGGTGTGGATGCTGGAGGTTAGCTTGCAGGAGTCAGTTCTCTTCTGTCACCATGTAGATAGTGGGGATTCAACTCAGGGTCTCAGGTTTGGTAGCAAGTCCCTTCACTCACTGAGCCATCCCTCTGGACCCTGGGTTATATTATGTAACTATAATAATGATAATATATATTTTTAAAATATATGGTTATATACCAATATGTAATTATATAATGTAGCTATACATTATATATATTATAATAATTATTATATTGTATATATTATATATGTGTGTTGTACAATGAAAGTCTGTGACTGGTTAGTTGTCTAAGTCTTCGTAATTATGAAAAGTTTTTATGCATCTTAGCAGTTTTGTTGAAAACAAAACTTTANATGAAAATTTTCTCTTTTCCTATGAACACACAANAGTCTTCTTCCATCAGTAATGACAAGTCTGCTGCTTGTCTCTGAGTGCTTTGCACATTGAACCTGCTTCTATTTCTGATAACTTTGGTATTTGTGTCTTTATCCTTGATTTTATCCAACTCCATAGTTAAAGCAGTCCTGCGTTTTAGAATTTAAACTTTTATTTATGTTTATTATACGTGTGATGTATGTACATGTATGCCACATGTATGTGGGTGTCTACAAAGGCCAAAAGAAGGAGTCAGATTCCCAAGAGCAGGAGTTGTGGGTGGTTGTGAGCCACAGGACATGGATTCAGGGAATTAAACAATGGTCCTCTGGAAGAGCAGCAACTACTTGTTGACACTGAACCTGTTCTCCACCCCATAATCCTACAATCCTGCATTAAAATAACAGCACACACACACACACACACACACACACACACACACACCATCCAAAGCCCTTGTTCAATTTTTCCACATAACAATCATAACAATTTCCTATAGGACCATCATCATCACCTGATAAGTTCTTTGTCTCCTTCCTCTAAAATGTTGCTATTAGAGTAGAAGCTTTGTCCGAGGATCATTATTATATTGCTTAGGACATTTCCCAGCATGCAGTAGTGCCTTAAATATTTGGTGAATTAATGATAACTTAAAATTGAGCAAGAAAGACACTTATACAAAAATACATAAACTAAAAGGGTTATGGAGAGCTTGTCATCTAGATGGGCCACGGGCAGTGTGGTGCTGGTGTGCCACTAAAGACCATAGAACAACCTGGGCAATGTGATGAGTCAGAGCACAAAACCAGGCATTTGTTCTGCCTTCAGAATAGAGAAGCTGGAAAAGATCAGAGAGTCAAGCTAGCCAGATGGCTGGAGGTGTACAAGCCTACTCAGGACGAAGCCTGGATGTTCAGATACCAAGGTATCCAGTATCCTGTAGGTTGCTTCAGTAGACACAAGGTGAGTGAGATTCCAATTACATCCTGACTCCCTCGCATGGCAGATAAGGTCTCACATTCTGGTCCCTCTAGCTGTCCATTCTCCCCGTTGTTGGTGTGTTATTGTACAGGCAGCAATAATACAGTCATTGTGAAATAATTATACATTCCTGAATTAAATCTTTACAGTTGGCACAGAATTTAGTCTGTTCTTTTTCTTATAGAATATTTTATCCTATTTCTGTTCTATTGTCTGTGTTCCTTTGGGCCATCTCCTAATTTTTCTTCAGATCCTTGCTTAAAAATGGGCACTGCTGAGAAATGTTTTCTGTTCCCCACAGTACTCACTCATTTATTACACACTTTTATCATTATCTTCCCAACCTGGCAGTGTGATCCTATGTTAATCTGTTTTTATCAGTTCGAAGAATGCACAATGGAAATGACCTTAAAGGGGAATGATTTAATCCTGCTCAAGATTCCAGAGGTTTCCATCAGCACCAATTGTGGTATCTAGGAAGCAGAGATAGCCTGTGCTAGCTGGCTTTTTCTTGGATTATCCCAAGATGATTTCAACCACAGTCATGGTGGATCTTACCCACTTCACTAATTGTCTTNGTTAGAGTTTCTATTGCTGTGAAGAGACATCATGACCATGGCAGCTCTTATAAGGAAAAATTTAATTGAGGNGGCTCATTTACAGTTTACAGCCCATATATACATGTCTATTTTCCAGATAGTCCATTATCATCATGGTAGGGAGCATGGCAGCATGCAGGCAGAAGTGGTGCTGGAGGAACTGAGAGTCCTACATCTTGCAAGCAACAGGAAGTTGACTGAAGCAATTGTATCTTGAGCATAGAAAATCTCAAAGACTGCCCCCACAAAGCCACACCTCCTAATAGTGCCACTCCCTATGGAATTATGGAGGTCAATTACATTCAAACTGCCACACTAACCCTCTCTGGAAACCCTCCCTGATTCACCATACTGAAAGCAGTGTAAAACTAACCCCCTACATGCTTCTCTGCCCACTAAACATGATTATCAAGATGAACCCTCGCAGATTCTCATAGACAAGGACTGGGAAATATTCACAGATTGGATCTAGCAGGGACACTCATAAAATACTTATTGAGGAAGAAAAGGAGAGATGATGCCTAACGAGGTAGCTTTATACAGGTTCCACCTTACTTAGGAGTGTGTATTGGCTCAGCGGGCAGGAGAACCATAGGAAAGAGAGAGAGGCATTAGCAGCACAGCAGAGAGAAACAAGAGCAAGTCAAAGGCAGCTTGAAACCGTCAACTATCAAGGATTCGGGCTTGCAATTCCAGCTTTTCCTTTCTGGTGCTTCCTCAACTCCTGCCGTACAATCCCCTATTTGTGCTGGCTCCAAGCACCAAGTCCCTGCCTCCTCTTCCTCCTTCCTATACCACCAGCTAGCTATAACTCTGAGGANTTTCAGGAACTAAATGGTGCAGGAGGAATCATGGACATTTGAACCGCAGGATATTCTCAAAGATTCTGGTACTATGGTCCATAAGAAGCTGCCCACTTGTTATACTAGTTAGAGGGTGTGGGATTCAACAATTACTATGTGGAGAATCAGGGGAGTGCAAACTCAGCCTGAGAGAGACATTGAGGTATTGAGAAGCAAGTGCCTGCCTTGGTTTCAGTGAGTTGGAGCTGATGTTCAATTGAATCCAGCCCATACATATATATCTATTTTCCAGCAAATGAAATCCATTATTATTCTTTTGAGCTAGCTGTTCTTAGGGCTTTGTTCTCTATAATGGAAGGGATACCTTGAGGTTATATACTTTCAATCCTACGTCCTCAGAAATCTATACTGATGCTAATAGAGGTACTCATTTCTCCTACAAGAACCCCTCTGTGACAAAAGCATGTTTGGGTATTGCTTAATGCACTCGTAATAAATATATACAGCCATGAAACATTGCAAAAGCCCTGGTAGCCTGTTATTTGCCATAATTGCAGATTGTGAGTGGACATTTTAAAGAGAAGCTTACAAGTTAGTTGCGCTTTCTGGTAGTAATTACCTCCCACAAACATGACTCACTTCGGCAGCTTAATGCAAGAGCCGGGTGTCCCAAAATCAACAGTCTTATAAATAAGTCTCTGAATCATGAACTGCACAAANGTTTAAATATTTCTCCCTGGTCTCAAAGGCAGCTTTAAAGTCAAGATTTTATACATTAAAATACCTTAGGAGAAAAAGGAAAAACAAAGAAACAAAGAAGATTCTGGAAGCTTCCATTTACTGTGGTGAGGCTTTCTTCACTTTGGGAGTCCACATCCTCTCTGGAGGACCCAAACCTTAACNCAGTGTTACATGTATGCCTCTACTGGGGGACAGGGTGCTGCTACCCAATCTAGTGCAGATCATTTGTTTTGTTTTGAATAGTACTCATGGGGCATCCTGTTACGGTAATATAGAAACATGGATGCTTTGGGCTGGGACTTCTTGAGAGTCTCATGGGTAACAGACCATATGACTGAGGAAATGTGGTTATGCTGGCTGGGAATGCTGAACCGCCCATGCCAGATGGGATCGTTCATGCTTTGGGAAAGCTCACTCAAAGGCATTGTGGATCTCAATGGGCTTTGGCCTTACAACCCATAAAACTTTTTTAAGTATAAAAGAAGTACATTCTGAAATTAACAGAAATCTAGGCCCTGACATCATCCACCCACAATTCTTCTTCTTTTTATGTGAAGTCCCAGAAGTTTATTNCTGTCTCATTATGATGGGAGCAATATTAGAAGGCTATTCTAGTCTCCATATATCCATGTATTTCAGAGCATGATATGAATCACACATGTGGAGCTGAGAGTAAAATGAAGTCAGAATTGTGTTAATCTGTGTTTAAAATATGAAATTACATGTCTCTCCACCTCTGCTTTTCTTTGGGATAAAAATAGCCGCANGAGGGCCAGCTTATCACTGAATTATCCAAAATGTTTGGTGTCAGAAGTGAATGTCTTCAGGGAGAAGTCTTTCTCAAGCTCTTCTGAGTTTGCTATCTATTTTGTTCCTAGTTATTTTCATATCCACAGCTGCTGTGGTTGCATTCCCCTCTCTTGGAATGATCCAGAGAAATGCAAGTTTCCCCTGTGGCCAAGGGAAAAATCCTTGCCAAGAATGTTGAACTGGTGAAGGTCACTAAATACTACCAGACAGATTAAGTACAGTAAATAATGTTGGTGCACATAAGCAAATAGCCCCTTGCAATGGTATTTCTTGGAGAAATCTGATATCATATAATCATACAAAGTCCATCTGGACATGGAGTAGAAAAGTAAGATTCCTCCATGGCCATGTGGCAATTCCATGGTTAGATAGCACCCAGCCAGAAGCTCAAAACAGCTCAGAATAATCACATGACAAATATCTGGTACCTTTGGTTGCACATATTAGGCCCCTGTGTAGAACTGAGACTGGGAAATTTCCACCGGGCCCCATTAGAAAGCCTTTGGACAGGATGGGAAATGAGGCCCACAGGGTCATTTTCTTGAAGGTGAAATGGTCAGCAGCAGCAACTGACTTTTACTCACAGCACTTCAGAAGATGGTCAAGTTCCCTTTCCTTCTCACAGGAGGCGTTTCAGTGGTACCCAGGATGCTGCTTCTGGACTAGGAGAGTTTGAGTTTTAGGGAATGAGNAGGCCAAGAGAAGGCTGTNTAGTTTGGAAGAACTCCATCACACACCATTCATTCTCAGTTCATGCTCTTGAACAATAATGACTTGAAGCTAAGGAAGGAACTCAAAAGTTATTTAGTAAGTATTTAAGTATCTGAGACTAGACATGGCCTGGAAGCAAGAGAGNATTGGGANAGGCCAGGGGTTACTAACTGACCCTCTAGTTCCCAGGATCCCTTGCCACGGATCNTAAAGACAGTAGCAAGCAGTTTGGACTGTTCAAATNCCATCAAGATGTGTTCCTTTTCTCTAAGTTAGGTTATCTCATGAAGGGCAGTGTTAACTTCAAGTGACAATATTTCTTTATTGATAAGCAAGACCCAATCCCCTTCATATACACAGAGTTTGGTTACTTTATCGTAATGGAAGAAATA
>LZPO01044478.1:7791-32222 GCA_001675575.1 Neotoma lepida | reverse complement strand
AAATGTCATTGTGGCTCACTTGGGGATAATTTAATTTTGCGCATTCAATATAGGCTAACAAAATTACTCCCTCTCCTTGTTATTTTAATAACTACAAGTGCTGCCTACATTTCCAAATATTTTAATCTCTTGGGTAAAATGATAGTTAGACCTCAGTTCTGTTTGAGAGCGTGCACCCTCTGGAAACTTCAGGTCATAGGCAGATAGATGGCTTTGAAGTGAAAGTATTCCAAGAGGTTTGAAGTCTCTTAAACTATGTGAAAGGAATAATTTAAAAATAAAAACACTAGCTTTTCTACAAGTACAGGTGTTTACTGTTTATTCCATAACTNAAGTAGAATTTATTTTTTGTGGTTTTATTTAATTGTTTAAGAATGTCATAAAATATATTTTGATCATATGTTCCCCCTTCCCNATCTCCTCCCAGATCCTCCTCTACCTCCTTACCCACCCAACTTCATGCTCGTTCTCTCTCTTTAAAAACACTTTTTAAAGGCACATGTGGTTGATAGATTGTGCACCCTAATAAAGTTTTCCTGGGTTCAGAGAACAGAACAGCCACTAGATAGACATAGAGGCCAGAAAATTGTGGCACACACGCCTTTAATCCTAGCATTCCGGAGGCAGAGATCCNTCCGGATCTCTGAATTCAAGGCCACACTGGAAACAGACAGGCATGGTGACACACACCTTTAATCCCAGGAAGTGATGGTGGGAAGCAGAAAGGTATATAAGGCGTGAGGACCAGGAGCTAGAAGCTTTTTAAGCTTTTAGGCTTTTAGCAGCAGTTCAGCTGAGATCCATTTGGATGAGGACTCAGAGGCTTCCAGTTTGAGGAAACAGGATCGGCTGAGAAGTTGGCGAGGTGAGGTTAGTTGTGGCTTGTTCTGCTTCTCTGATCTTTCAGCATTCACCCCAATATCTGGCTCCCGGTTGTTTTAATTAATAAGACCTTTTAAGATTCATCTTACAGGCACAAAAAGAAACATGTAGTCAAATTTGTGTTGACCGACTACTCTTGAGCTTAGGACTTGCACTGGAGTGTAGTTGACATACCCAGTGTCACTCCACTGAAGAAAACATTTTCCTTCTAGCAGCCAACAATTGCAGATAGCTTCCCAGCTAGGGGTGGGACTTTGGGCCCACCTCTTCTCTGTGCTGGGATTTTGTCTAGATTGAGCCAGGTCTTATGTGTGCTGTCACNGTCTCTGTGAGTTCATATGTGTGTCAGCCCTATTCTGTTTGGGAAATGCTGTTTCCTTGAACTGACTCACCTCCAACAATCGCTAGGCCTTGAGGGGAGGGTTGTGGTAAATATATGCCATTAGAGATGAGTGCTCCAAGGTCTCTCACNCTCTGCACATTGCCCAGTTGTGAGTCTCTGTGTTGATTACCATTTACTGCAAGAAGATGACGAGGGTTGACTGGTGCTTTTTATCCATGTGTATAGCAATATGCTATTAAGAAACATTTTAATGCTATTTTCCTTTAGCAGAATAAGTAAAAGGCTTTCCTATAGAGCCCATGACCTATTTAATCTCAGGTTTTCAGCCTCATTAACTGTGTCAGATATGAGTTCCTTTTCATGGGCCTTAAATCCAATTTTAAAAAGTGGTTGGTTACTCCTATAACATTTATGTCACTATTGTACCATAGGATTATCCGGTTGGGAGGTTGTTATTGTCACTTGCAGGGTTCCTAACTGGATGAGATTGGTTACTTTTTTCTTCCAATAGTGTGCAAAGCACCTTCCAGNACTCTGCATATAGTCAGTGTGCACTGGTCAGTAAGAGTGAGGCTTTCAGTGAGTACCAGCTGTACTTAGCCATGCTCTGCGACATAAGCGTAGGGTATTTTCAGCAAGAGGGGCTTACCATCAGACTGTGGAAATCAAATAAAACCCAAGGACTAGCATGCTACATTTATTTGAGTTGCTAAAAGTTATTTTTTCTAATCACAATTGGCATAGTTGTATCAACTTGACACAAGCTAGAGTCATTTGGGAAGAGGGAACCTTAACTAAGAAAATGCCCCTACCATATTGGCCTATGGGAAAGCCCATGGTGCATTTATTTAATTGATGATTGATGTAGGAGAACTCAGTTCTCTGTGGGTGGTNTCATCCCTGGGCTGGTGGCCCTGGGTGCTGTAAGAAGGCAGGTTGAGCAAGCCATGGAGAGAAAACCAGCAAGCAGTACTCCTCCATGGCCAAAGCTCCTGCCTCCAGGTTCCTGCCCTGTTTGAGTTCCTGCCCTGACTTCCATTCATGATCAACTGTGGTGTGGAATTATAAGTTGAAGTAAATCCACCCCAAGTTGCTTTTGGTCATGGTGTTATCAGAGCAATAGAACTCAACTCAGACAGTAACTGTGCTCACAGTGATTCCAGAACTAACACAGTGCAGGCCTTGAGGGTTCCTTCAAGTCCTCTGCAGAAGAGCAAGNNGAATCTTCCCCAGAGTCCCTTGGCTCTCTTCATTCAACTTTTGTCTTACCACTGCTTTCCTCCAGCAGCCCATAGACTCATTTCTGCCAACACCCTGCTGGGGATCAATTACTGCAAAGGTTAATGTGTAATTTAATTGAATATGATAGAAAATAAGCAGGAACATAGAAAGTGCATAAAAATGCATTTCCTCAGGTACCTGTGTGTATTATTTGTAACATACATCTGCACCAGACAACCTCAGTTTACACATCGAGATGCTTAGATTAAAAATGTCTGTAAACTTAGTGTGAAATCTACATGGTTGAGATACGAATAAGACCTCGCCCACTTCTTGCTGGGAATTCATTCTTACCAAGATAACTGATAGTCTTCATTAGCTGTAGAGGGTGCACAGGAAGTGCCGTCCAGTTTATTTCCCTTCCATGCTAATAAAATGATTAAAAAGCACAATTATTAAACAATACTGTTGAGCACTGTCTTCTAGGTTCTCGTGACTCAGCAGTAGGCCAAAGCTTACAGAAAATCTTNTCATTATTAACCCTGCTTTGAAAGCAAGATCCTGAGAGAAGAAAAATCAGTATTAGAGTCTATTTCCTTTNATGAAAATATGCTGGTGAACCAAGTTTGTAAGATTTTTTTTATATAAAATATGGGAAATTTGGGCCAGGGAAATGGCTCAGTGGCCCTAATCATGAGCACTGCAATTAGGATCCATAGAGCAGAGTCAGGCAGCACTCAAGAGGCAGAAACATGGGTACTCTGGGCAAGCTGGCTAGCTAGACTAGCTGGAATTGGCAAGCTCCAGGTTCAGCAAGAGACCTCATCTCAATAAAGTAGAAAGGGTACAGGAAGACATGTGATGCCAACCCCTGGCTTCCATATGTGTGTGTACTTGCACACATGTCACCCTCACATGTGTAAACATACATACACACATGCATGCACACCACACACACACACACACACACACACACATACACACACACACACCTGCACATGCGCATGAGGAAAAGTATGAGAAATGTATACAGACATTTGCTAAATTACTTCTTGATTTAGAAAACTTTAGGCTGGAGATTGGTTGAGTAGCTATAATTTCATGAAAGGATGGAAAAATTCAGTTACTCAGCACCTCAACTATGTATTTAATCCTGGAGTAAATTCATGGTGCTTATACCCAACCTCCTGTGCCATGCACTGCCTACAAATACAGTTTTATCTTAAATGCAATTTCTGATTATAACCCAGTTCTATTTTGATGTGACTGGGTCTCATTTCTGTAACAAAAACCCAAATTATTTGTGTGAATCCCAAGATTAATCAATTGCTAGTAGTCATAGGAGGAATATTATCATGTAATTGTCATATCTAGTCTATGAAAACTCTCCGNTGATTCTCACTTAGCAACAACAAGAGCAACAAGGTCAATAAATCCAGAGTCTTGACGGTCATCGGCAAGAGGTCATTCNCCAATCTAGTTGGCCAGTTATATGTAGGATTCTTGATACACTTCACCNGCAATGGGGCACTGGGAATTCACAGTCAGTGTGGGAGCACAGACAGGGCACACTTGGGCATCTCTGTTCCTTCCTAACCATATCTCTGTACCCATTTAGTTTCCTTTCCACATCCCTCAATTCTCCCCACTCCTCAACTGTTTTAGAATTCCTCATGTCAGCGAGACCATGCAGTATTGTCTTTCAGTGCCTGACTTATGTACGTAACCTACTGATCTCCAGCTCCATCCACATTGGTGCAAATGTTCAGATTTCGTTTTATATGGCTGAATAGTATTCATGGTTTATACACATATTCCACATTTTCTTTATCTATTCATTGTGTGAAGGACAATGACATTCTTTCCATTCCTTGGCTACTGTGAACAGCACTGCAACAAAAACACGGGGATGCAAAGGCCTCTTCACTGTGCTGATGTAATTTCCTTTGGTTATGTAGTAAACACACACATATGTATGTATATATATACATATATGTATTATGTAGTGTGACTGCTGGGGCATATGGCAGTTCTAGTTTCCTTTTGACCTTACTAACCCACATCCCCATGAACATTATGTATGAGAGTTCACTTTTTTCCCAAATCCCCATCAGCACTAGCTGTCTTTCTGAGAACAGCCATCCTTACTAGAGTGAGATGGTGACTTCAGTTCACATTTCCCTGATGGTGAGTGGGGCTCAACATTTTTTCATATGCCTACTGATCATCTTTAGAGAAATGTCTATGTAAATCTTTTGTCCAGTTTTATTTACATCTTTGGAGCAGAGTTTATTAAGATATTTTTAATATAAATTTTGAGCGTGGTGGGGAAGCCATTCCCAAGAGCATAAGCATGAAGTCCTCAAAGGAAAGCTGCCTCTCAGCCATTTAAAAATTGCATTCTTATTTTTGACTATTGTTTCATTTGAGTTACTTANTTATTCTGAATATTAACTCCTTCTTGCGCAGTTTGCAAATATTTTCTTTGGGTGAGTGTTTAAAGGAAGGTGAAGAAAATGCCACACTGTAGCTGGCCAATGAGAAAACAGTTAGCCACTCTACCTAAAGGAGCCACATGTCACCATCACTTAATTTAATGAATATTTATTAGCTGACTAGTATTTGCAAGACTTTAGTGAGTCCAGCTGTGGATTTAAAAGTTTCACAGTTCTTTTCCTTAAAAAGCGGTCTGTCTAATAAGAGGGATAACGCAAGCACACAGGCAACTTTTCTTCAACACAGATTATGCTACAAGGCCCAGGAGAGACACAAGCCAAGTGCTCCAGCAGTGTAAAGGAAGAAAGGTCACATCTGGCTGGAACCAAAAATATTCAACAGAGAGTGAGGCAAGGGCAAAAGAGANTACTAAAGATAAGTAGATCACCATAAACAGAGGTAGGAAGAGCTGAGGGGCTGGACAAGCGGATCTCTTCCAGGATGAGATCCACGACATAAGCCAAGACTCTGGAAGTATGGAGAAAATGGCGCATTCACAGAGCAGTGGTGACCTGTGCTCCCCAGCATGCACCCCAGGGCGCCTGCAGCTGCTCTGCAGATATCACAAGCTGTGGCTGTCCAGCCTCCTGTACAGAATGTCACAGTGTTTAGGTGGAGCCTGTGCCTATCTCCTGGGTATGTTACATTATCTCCAGCACCGATTGTGGTACACCTCTGAACCCTGCATCTGGGATGATTTTGAAGTTGAGACCAAATTGGGGCACATAGTGAGACCCTCAAAATTTTGAAATACCTAATACCATGTAAATGTTCTGTATGTAAAGACTCTACAAAAAGCCATAATACTACATTGTTTAGGGAATCATAATCATTTTAAAACTGCATGTTCAGTACAGACACAACTCTTCCTTCAGCACTTTTGATCTGTGGCTGGTTGGATCTATGAAGAGATAAGGATTGTGAGGTCAAGAATAGTCTAGGGTGGGCTGACATCCAAGTACTAACAGAGGACAGGGCAAGACAAGGAAGTTGCAAAGACTTTTAAAAAATGTGTGTGTATGCATGCACACATACACGCATGCATGCATGCTTGCATGCACAGGGAGGTCAGAGGACAACTGTGGGAGTTGGCTCTCTCTGTCATGTGGGTCTCAGGGACAGAACACAAGTTGTCAGGCTTAGCAGCAAGTGTCTTTACCCTCTGAGCCATTTTACCAGACCTTTACATATTTTTATCATTTATTTATTTGTGTGTGTGTGTGTGTGTGTGTGCATGTGTGAGAGATGTGTGTATGCTATGTGTGTGAATTATGTATCATGTATATATGTATGTATATGTGTATTATTATATGTGAATGTGTATCTGATGTGCATGTATTATTTATGTATACTTTGTGAGTGTGATGTATGTTTCTATGGTGTAGGTGTACATGGCTTGTATGTATATAGTGTGAGTATATATATGGCATGTGTTTGTATAGTGTGTTTGTGTGCTATATGTGTAAGGCTTCTCAATGTTAAAGAAGGATCTGAGATCAGGAGAAGCTAGGGAGCTCGTGCTGGTGGCAATGCCTGAAATGGCTCTGGANTTGCCTGGCCAGGCAGAAGTGATGAGTCAGCAATCTCTAATTCCTTCTTTTCTGCCAGCAGGAGTGCTCCAGAGCCTTGCTTAAGCTTGACTTTAAATAGAAAGGCATGGAAGCAGGGGGCAGGTGGAGGGTGGGATGTAATTTGGTAATAGAACATGTACTTTCACATATACGCATCTTTTAATCCAATCTTGTGCATTGCAAGAATACACAGTAAAAAAAATAAGCAAGCATGGCTGGGATGCTTTAAATAAGGGCTGACGTGAGACACAGGATTCCATTATTTGTAGGAAATAACCTACTTGGTGAGTTGGCTATACCCCCTCTATTTTTCTGGCCATTTACGTGCACTGATCGTTATTACTTACTCTTAACTCTGACTTGGCATCTGTACTCCAAGAGGCTTACCTAATTGCTAGTGTGCTCTTCACTTGGCATCTTTTTTTCTTGGACTCTCACTTAATAAGGACAGCAGGATCTCAACTGCCTGTCTACACAGACCCAGAAATATAGCCAGAGCCAGCAGACCACTTTCTCTCCCCACCCTCCCACTGTCTGCAACCAGACAAGTGTTTCCCTGTCCCCAAGCCTAGGATAAGCCTAGGAAGCACTAAGTGGAGGAAGAGATGACATGTTTGCTGTATGTTAAGTAAGACCTGCTACCTGCAACCTATGGAGATTTTCTTGTATTACTGGGAACTTCAAAAACATTTTAAAGGCCATATTTAAATTACAAACATTAAAACTTCTCTCTTTCATTTAAATAAAGATTACTAGACTCCTCCCAAATTAATCTGTCTGCCATAAAGTTTTAAAGTATTTAGTTTAATATTGTTAAGTGACTTCACTCAACAACATATAGAAAGCCGGACTTTTTTCTTTTTTTTAAGGTCTCACTATGTAACCCTCCTGCTTGGCCTGAAATTTGCTATGTTTCATATTTGCAGCAATCCCCCTGCTTTTGCTTCTGGAGTGATGGGAGTACAGGAGTCATTAGCACACTGGCTCTAGACTGTCTTCAATGGAAAGGACATGTGAAAAATGAACTTCCATTCTCAAAAGGAAACTGTGAGTTTCTGACAGAGCAGGAAAAACAAGAAAGTGAAGGACTCTCCAGGCCGCTTCACGAGAGCTTGTGGCTGGAGAAGCACCACTAAAGGAGAGGTGCATGGAACCTCATCCAATGTGGGCCAAGCCAAGCCCCAAGCTACACAGTCTATGTGACCAGTCTTTATTGTTTACCCAGAGAGGAAAGGGAAATTCTGCTAGGGAGAGAGTATGGTCTGGAGTCTCTATGCTTTTTTAATACGTTATATCCAGAATTCAGTAAGAATGTTACTCAGAAGCCATGCACGGTGGCACACAACAGTAAGTATCAGAAGCTGAGGCAAGAGCAGCCCCATCCAGCCTAGACTACAAATATGCAATAACCTAATGAGGAAATAAACACGTAGATAAATAAATACTTATGTTCTAAGGAGCATATGATTTTTACAAAATGTGAAATTGCTGTAGTGACTGAAATCAGCAGGAAAAGACTTTGAAATAATTATAATCTGGTCAATGAAGTAGAAGAAATTTTAAAAAGTATACTAAAATACTTTAAAAGTCAGGATTGGACTTTAGGAACACAACGTATTGATCTAACAGCAGATTTTATATGAGCTTAAAGGTAAAAACCCCAAAGCAGAATAATCTGCTGACACTGATGAACAGAGTACACCAAAGAATAGAAGATATTGAAATGCACATAGGACATAGGGGAAATGTCCAAGAAACAGGAGTCTCCAGAAGACATGGGGGGAGAGAATAAAACTTTAGTAGTATATGAAGAGATGAAACACTGTGATTCTAGGGCCACAAGATGACCCAGGTTAGGTAAAGTCACCTTCCACCAGCCCTAACAACTTGACTTTGATCCCTGAGACCCCCACGGTGGAAGATGAATACCAACTTCTGTAAGTTGTCCTCTGATATCCGTGGGTACAACACAGCACATGCATAGCCCAGCACACATATACATACATATGGATGCACACATGAATAAATAACACAATAATTTTAAGATACTATTCCAAATAATGAAACATTTTAAAGACATAGGCCATTAAGATCTGAAAACTTCAAGAAGAAAAATTCAAAAGTAAGAATAAATATTCCTGGAACACAGAACAAAACTATGTGGGAAAAAATTATCTTAAAAACAACCAGAGGGAAAAATTTACCTTCAAGGGATCAATAGATTGAATGATAATTTCTCAACAAATATAAGAGAAAATAAAAAATAGCATTGCATATTTAAGTGCTAAAGAGAATAACTTGATCTATAATTGTCTCCAACAAAATACTTAAAAATTAAAGTGATACATGTGACCATTCCAATAGATGCAGAAAAGGTACTCCATAAAGTTCAACATGACCTCATAATAAAAGTCCTGAAGAAGTTTGAAATAGACAGAACATATCTCATAATAGTAGAGCTATATAAAACAAACCCATAGCTAACATTATACTAAACGGTAAAAAAATGAAAAAAAAAATAACCTGAGCATTTCATTCTACTTAAAATCTGGAATGAGATGTGGCTGCCCAATTTTCTTCACTCTTATTCAATACAGTTATTGAAGTTTTAGTCAGAGTAATAAGACAAGAGAAAGATATAAAAGCGATAAAAATATGAAAGAAGAAATCGAATATCCCTAATTGCAGATAACATGTTGTATATTTAGAGTCTACAGACTCCACCAGAAAACTTTCAGATCTGATAAATACTTTCATTGAAATTGCAAGATACAAAATAATATCTTTTATTTATACCAGTAACATTTTTCTGAGAAAGAAATCAGAGAAAGTATCTTATTTACAATGCTTTGAATGAATGATGAATAACCCAGGAATATTTCACCTAACCAAGTGAAAAATAAATATGGAAACATTTTGATACTGAAAAAAGAAATTGAAGAGGATACTAGATGATGGGAAGACCTTTCATGCTTCTGGGATAGCAGAATTAATATAGTGAAATTGCTATATTACTAAAAATAACTTATGGATTCAAAGCCACCCATGTCAAAATTCCAATGACATTATTCACAGAACTAGAAAAAAATAAAAATGTAAAAGCAAACACAAAACCACGAGTAGAAAGGACACTGTTGGTAGCGTCACAATCCCTGACCTCAAATTATACTACAGAGCTACAGTGGCAAAGACAGTATGTTTCTGCATGTTATTGGCACAAAAACAGCTGTATAGTCAATGGGATAGAATAGAAGACCCAGAAATAAATCCATATATCTATCTGGTCACATGTTTGTCAAAGGTATCAAAATAAGGTGGATAAAAGGCAGCCTTTTTTTTCAAATGGAGTTTGCAAAACTGGATATCCACCTACAGAAAAATGGAATTAGATCCATATCTCTCACATTGCACAAAAGCCAATTCAAAATGAATCAAAGACCTTAAGATATGAAGTGTTGAACAGCTAGGAAAAAAAAGAGAAAATATTTCAAGCTATAGGCATAGACAAGAATCTCCTGCATAGGACTCCAATAGTATAGGAAATAGCCCTGAAAATTAACAAATGGGATTACATGAAATTAAAAATCTGCACAGCAAAGGGAACTAGCAGCAAAGCAAACAGACAGCCTATAGAAAAAGCTTTGCCAACTGTATTTCAGACAGACTATATAACTAACTACAAAATTTAAACAGCAAGAAAAAACAAAACCTGACAATCAACAGGGGGTGAGGTGCCAACTTCCAGTCAGAATGGCCATCATCCAGAAAGAAAAACACAACAAATTCTGGTGAGGGTGGCCCTTATACTTTGCTAGTGGGAGTGTAAGCTTGTGCAGCTGCTATGGAAACAAGTGGATAGGCTTCTTAAAGGGCTAAAAATAGAAATATTGTATGATCCAGAGAGTCATCTTAGGCACCTACTCAAAAAACTCTATCCCTACCACAGAGGTACTTCCACATCAGTCTTCATTGCTAATAACAGGAAAATGTTAGCCTAGATGTCCATCAACAGATGAATGGATAATGTAAATGTGGTAGACTACACAATGGAATCCCAATCATCCATAAAGAAGAGCAAAATTGGGCGCTGGAGAGATGGCTCAGTGATTAAGAGCACTGGCTGCTCTGCCAGAGGACCAGGGTTCAATTCCTAGAACCCATAGGGCAGCTTACAACTATCTATAACTTCAGTTCTAGGGGACCCAACACCCTCACACAGACATACATGTAGGCAAAATACCAATGCATATAAAACTAAAAAAAAAATAATAAAAAAAGGAGAGCAAAGTTAGGAAATTTGTAGGAAAATGAATGGAAGTAGAAACAGTATATTAAATGAGACAAGACAGATAAATACTGCATGTTCTCTTTCAACTGCAGATCCTAGATTTAATGTGTGTGTGTGTGTGTGTGAATAGGACATAAAACTAGAAAGGGGACCACGAAAAGAGGAAAAGAGGTATTGAGGGAGGAGGTGGTATACACGTGATGTGGAAGTAGAAACTAGGTTACTGGGGGTAGACGGGCACAAAGGGAGGACAGGGGGATGGGGGGCAAGATGGAAGAAGAGGATTAACAAAAACCAATTCTTTCTGAAAATGCCATAACGAAACTTGACGCTTTTTACACTAATTTTTAAAAATATGTGTATTAAAGCTCTTTAAAATAGGAAAGTATTTTAAAAATCACAATAACATGATATAGCTGGGCATGGTGGTGTATTCTTATAATCTCAGCTCTAAACTAAAGATCTCAGCTCTCTCCCAAGGAAGATCACGAGTTCAAGTCCAGGCTAGGCTAAATAGTGGAATCTTATATTTTTTAAAAAGTGCTTTGAACACTATTTATGAAAACCGACCCTGAGATAAATTGCTGCCGGTAGACCAGCAATTTAAGGTAAACATTAACATTCCCCAGAGATAAAGAAAACCGTAAGATGAAAGCACTTAACATCAGACTGTCTTAAAGAGCAAGTATTGGGTACACAAATGATGGTAGTGGCAAAGATTGGTCTCACGGAGTTGAAACTATATTAAGAATGAAAATGCATATAAAAATAAGAGGCAGAAGAGGAGGAATGGAATGGAAAAGCCATTAGGTCCTAGCATTATCCAGGAAACAATGAAAGTAATCTTCAGACTACAGTGTCCAGCGTGTGAACTGCCATCTCCAGAGGAGTCACTGGAGAAAAGTTAAAGAATGGATAACAAATGAACACTGAAACAAAATCATGAGAACCTGATGCAAGTGGGCAAGGAAAACAGAAGAAAGAATACAACACAGATGAGCCAATAGAAGGAGACAAAGAAGTGATTTTAATCTAACAATGTCAAAATTTACAAGGAAATGTAAATGAACTAAATAATCTAAATGAAAGGCTGGGATTTTCAAAACACAAGGCAAAGCCATTAATCTCTATAATAGTTTACTTATATGAGATATACTTAGATATGAGGACTCAATTTGATAGTAAGAGTAAGGAAAATGATTCTTAATTACACTGATAAATGAATAGACTTAAAACAAGATACATAAATAAGTGATAGAGGGACTTTTCATACAGAGATCAATTTAAAAGGAAATAAGAGGCTTGAATATATAAATCAGAAATTAATGCCACTAAACAAAGGGATTTACCAGAGTATAATCAAGTAGGGATTTTAACACATACATCTAAGCAACTGGTGGGGTCATCTGGTCAAACCTTAGTATATAGGACTACAGAAGATCAAAACAACACAACTAACACACTTGGTCCAAGAAACATCGAAAAGCAGTCTGCTCGGCAAAGCAACAAAATCCAGCCACATTTGGGTTCATAAAAGTGTCTCAAAAAAGTTTGAAGAGTGAAATGACTCACTGTGTTTCTTGCTCCAGGAAGGAATTAAGATTTACCCAACTGTTTGCCAACAACCACTTTATAACAAGAACAATACTCAAACAAATAATCATAGAAAACGTATAAAGGAAATGGAATAATACTCTGAGTTAAATTATAATGAAGAAATAACAAAATTCATAGTTTATAGCCAAAACCTTACTTAGTTGGAAATCATATCTGGATTCTATTTATGAAAAAAGAAAAGCGCTAATGAGTAATGTTTTCGGCTAAAACTTAAAAAGGCTAGAAAAAGAAAAGCACATCAGCCCTAAGGAAAGTGAAATGATGAAAAGAGTTGTAAAATACACAGTAGAAATCAATTAAACAGAATAAGGAAAACTTACAGAAAAACCAGAGCACACACAAACTTGAACACATAGAAAAAGCAGTGGGCATCATACAGGGCTCATATAAATACAAAGAGAACCCACTCTGCCTCCTCTAGAGATGGCAGTTCTCAGACTCCACACTGAAATAATAAACATATGAGCATCACACATGACCAAATTCTTCCAAAATTAGAACCTAACAGAGCCAACAAAGAATAAATACAACATCTTAGTACATAGACGTAACTTTCAACATAAAGGTTATAACTGAACTTTTGTTTACGTAACATACGTATATTCAAGAGTGAAGTATGTTCATGAAAACTTTCCCAGGGAACCCTAAGCCCAGATGACTATTCTGACAGGATCTTCTAAAACTTACAAGACTTTTGTTTCATTAATAAATGCTCATCACATAAAGAGGCAAGAACCACAACTCTTCGACAAACAACAAGGAAACTGCAGAACAGTTTTTCTCTTGAAAATAACTTAAAATTCCTAAATCGTGGAATTGCAGATCACTTTCAGTCATGTAGAAAAAAAGAGTTAAGAGTGTCACTAACCAGAGTTTATTATGGACGAGCAGGGATGGCATAACATTTGAAAGTCAATTCATCTAATTGACTTCATTAAAGAAAAAGGAGAAAACAACACACTCGTTTTAACAGATAGAGAAGAGACATGTGATAAGATCCAACAAAAATAAAACTCCATGATGTATGACTAGGATTCCAAGATGTCACTAATCTGATGGAAGCTTTGGTTTATTTAAATAGGCTCTTTGTGGTCCTCTCTGGAGAACCTCATCTGAAACAACATGGGAAAGGAGTGGGCAAACAAACAGGCATCTAAAAAGAGAAAGAAAAATAAAATAAAAACAAATCCAAACATGATTAAATAAACAGAAAAAAAGCCAAAGAAAAAAGCACAAGAAACACATATAGACACAGAGACACACACACTCACACAGAGAAATTCCATAAAAACAAAAGACCTGCAACATTAAAAAAGAAATGNCCAGACAAAGCATTCTGAGACAAGAAAAAACCAAAAACAACCCTCTCAAACTACCATTGAATCTGTGTTGACCATATCCTGCTGGGCATGGGGCCTGCCCTTAAGTGTGGTTTGTATACCCAGTGAGATTTGGTTGGATAAAACTAATTTTTCCTTTATGAATAGTTATCAGTTGGAGATAGCTTCTGAGCTAGGGATGGGTCCTTCTGTCTACTTCCCCTCTCAGTGGTGGTACCCCATCTGGTTTAGACTTGTGCAGGCCCTGTGTCTGCTATCACAGTCTCTGTGAGTTCATATGTGTGTCATCCCATTGTGTCTAGAAGTTCTTGTTCCCTAGGTGTCTTCCATTTCCACTGGCTCTTAAAATCTTTCCAACTTCTCTTCAGCAGAATCCCCTGAGCCCTGTGTGGGTCTCTGAGTTTGTTCCCCTTATTGTAGGAGGCAAGCTTATTGTAGGAGGAAGCTTTTCTGATGATGGCTGAGCAAGACACTGATCTATGAGTATAGCAGAATGTCATTAGGAGCCATTACATCCTGCCAGGCTTTTTCTTTGGGGCCACCAACCAGCTCCCAAATCATGACATGGAGACTTCTTATTAGTTTTGAATGCTCAGCCTTAGCTTAGCTCTTTTCTGGCTAGCTCTTTTAACTTAAATTAGCCTGTTTCTCTTTATCTGCTGTTTGCCTCAGGGCTTTTTACTTTTCTTATTTCTGTATATCTTACTTTCACTGCTTCTCCTGTCTGCTGGCTGGCGTCTGCCTGGCTTCTGGCCTCAGGCGTCTCCCTTGTTCTCTCCTCATCCTTCTCTTGTTCTTTCTTCTCCTTTTCTCTCTCTAGCCTAGATTCTTCCTCCTAGTCATTCTCTCTGCCTGCTAGCCCCACCTATCCTTTCTCCTGCCTTTTCATCCATCCTTTCTCCTTTCTATTGGCTGTTCAGCTCTTTATTAGGCCAATAACCAGGTGCCTTAGGCAGAGAAGATGAAACAAATGCAACACATCTTTTTCCTGTTTAAACAAATGCAGCATAAACAAAAATAACAGTTTCACACAATTAAAGTAATATTCTACAGCATAGACAAATGTAACACATCTTTGCCTAGTTAAAATAATATTCCACAATATTATACTACTATATTCCTTCAGCAGAACATTAGTATTTGGTTTTCCCCTAGGTCCGTGGTCTATCTAGTCTTAGGTTCTAAGCCACCTGAGCAGTGTTGGGCATGGCTTCCATCCCATGGAGTGGACCAATCAGATAGTGGTGGTTGGTTTTTCCTACAACTTTTGTGCCACTATTTCACCAGCATATCTTGCAGGGAGGTCACCACTATAGATCAAAGGGGTTTGTAGCTGGGTTTGCTTCCTCTGATAAGGTGCAGAGTAACTTCCAGTACCGTGAACACTAGTCAGTAGGGGTAAAGGCTCTAGATAGGCACCAGCCCTACTTCTGCATGCTCAATGAGTTGTGTCATCAAGTGTTGTCTTCAGTAACAGGGCATTACTGTTAGTTTGTGGAGAGCGATCAATAGCCTTGGCAACAGCCTGAGTTGTTTCGGGGTTGTCATGGGGGCCCATTGACCAACAACTCNATTAGATGTAACCCTTTTCTGATACTAGAGGTTTCATTTGATGGGAAAAGATGTCTAGCTGGGAGTTTGTCCCATTATTTGGTGATTCCATTTAGATTTCACTCATACATATATATGTATGTATGTATGTGTGTGTATATACATATATATGCTTCTACTATAGTAGGTTTCCATACAAGCTTTCAAATAACCCTTGGTTTTAGCTTTCCCTACCTATATTCCTTCCTTTACACTTTTCCCTCCCACTCCCTGTTTGATTCCCATGTTCCAGTGCTCCCCATCTATCTTTAACTATCTGTGCTATTTCCCCTTCCTAGTGAGATCCTGCCTGCCCCCACTCCCTTATTCTATACATAATCTCTGTGGTTATTGTAGCCTGCTCATCATAACTTGACAGCTAATATCCATCCATATATAACAGAACACATACCATATTTGTCTTTTGAGTCTGGACTCAAGGTGAATTTTTTCCTAGCTCCATCCATTTACCTGTGAATTTCATGGTTTCATTTTTTTAAACAGCTGAGTAATATTCCATTTTGCAAATGTATGATATTTTCTTCTTTTTAACTTTTGATTCTTTGTGGATTTTACATCATGCATTCCAATCCCACTTATCTCCCCATCCCCTTGAATCCGCTCTCTACCCTTGCCAACCTTCCTCCAAAAACAAAACCAAATTTAAAATAAACAAAAAAATGTGTGTGTGGGAGAGAGAGAGAAAGAGAGAGGAGAGAGGAGAGAGAGAGAGAGAGAGAGAGAGAGAGAGAGAGAGAGAGAGAGAGAGAGAGAGAAGTTGTGGAAGCTGCAGTGTGGCCTGTCAAGTCACAGTTTATTCTTTAGCCGTTCATCTCGACTTGCAAATGTTAATTACCAGGAATCATTGGTCTGGCTCTGACTTCTGCTGCACCACCAATAATGGGTTCTTACTGGAACTCCTCTTGGACATCCTGTTGTCCTGTGTCATGGAGATCCTGCTGTTTGGGATCTGTAGGTTCGTCCCCTTCACATGCTCTAACAGTTCATAGATGAGGTGGATGTTGGGGTAGGCCAACTCATAGCCCTGGTTCTGGACCTGGGTGGGGTAGCTGAGCTGGTCAGCCTGCCAGCTTTTCCTCATTGTCACTATCTAGGTGAGCTCTCCATCACTGCCTCAGCTAGCTCACCCAATGCAGCCTCCAGCAAGGAGCAGAGCCAGCTCTCCTGCTCTCAGGTCCTCAGATCTGAGTCACCCACACTCACAACACCGGGGCCAGCTCTACTGTTTCGCCCAGGTGAGGTATAGGGTCCTCTCTCCCAACTGCTGTAAGGGGCATAGGAGGGAGTGAAGTTATCTCTCCTGCTCTCACAGCCTTAGGTCTGGCTCACCCGTGCACTGACAACAGGGTCAGCTCTAGTGTGCTGCCCAGATGGAGTTCAGGGCCTGCTCTCCTGTGTGCTTCAGCTGGTGAGGGGCAGGGCTAGTTCTCTTACTCTCATGACCCTTGGGCCAGCTCTCTCCCCTGCCACAGGTAGCAAGGGACAGAGCGGGAAGGGAATCTTTCCTTCACCCATGCCACCCATGGCAGAGGAGGCAGGAAGGGATTAGCTATGTTGCTCTCACGCCTTCAGGGCTGGCTCACCTGTATTCCCAACAACAGGGTCAGTCTAGTGTGCTGCACAGATGGGGTGCAGGACATTTCCTCTATTTGTTTCCAAGTTCTGGCTATTATGAACAGACAGTAGCAATGAATATGATTGAGCAAGTGTCTCTGTAGTAGGCTGTAGAGTCCTTTGGCATATGTCCAAGAGTGGTATAGCTAGATCTTGAGGTAGATCTAGTCTCAGCTTCCTGAGGAATTACCACACTGATTTCCATAATGGCTGTATGAGTTTGCACTTCCACAGCAATAAATGAATGTCCCCCTTACCCCACATCCTCACAAGCATGAGCTTTCTGACTGGTATAAGATGAACTCTCAAGTAGTTTTGATTTGTATTTCTCTGATGACTAAGGATGGAGAACGTTTCTTTAAGTGTTTCTCAGCCCTTTGTGTGTCATCTCTTGAGAACTATTTATATCTGTACACAATTTTTAATGGTTTTTTATGATGTCCAGCTTTTTGAGTTCTTTATATATTTTAGATATTAGCTCTCTATCAGATGTATAGTTGGTAAAAAAAAAAATCCTTTCCCATTCTGTAAGCTGCTGCTTTGTTCAAATGATGGTGTCCTTTCCCATACAGAAGCTTTTCAGCTTCATGAGGTCCCATTTATTAATTGTTGCCCTTAGTGCCTGTGTTCTGTTCAGAAAGTCTTTTCCTATGCCAATGAGTTCAAGACTATCAGAGACAAGAAATCCAGGGAATCATAAGGCCATATTTTAACATCCTGTAGTCCATCAAGTTGGAAAACCTAAAAGAAACAGATAAATTTTATATATGCCACCTACCAAAGTTAAATCAAGAACAGATAAGCAATTTAAACAGACCTATTACCCCTAGTTAAATAACAGCAGTAATTAAAATCTCCCAATTAAAAATAAAAAATAAAAATAAAACAGGGCCAGATGGATTCAGCACAGAATTCTACCAAACTTTAAAAGATGAATTAACAAAAACACAAATATCCCTCAAATTATTCATCAAAATAGGAACAGAAGGAACATTGCCTAGTTCTTTTTACAAGACTGCAATTACTCTGATACCTAACCCACATAAAGATTCAACAAAGAAAAAGAGTCACAGACCAATTTCCCTTATGAACATAGATGCAAAATTTCTCAATAAAATACTGGCAAACCAAATCCAAGAACGCATCAAAAAGATCATCCACCATGAGCAAGTAGGCTTCATCTCAGAGATGCAGGGATGGTTCAACATCCATAAATAGGTAAATGTAACTCACCATATAATCAGACAAAAAGACAAATCCAGGGAATCATAAGGCCATATTTTAANATCCTGTAGTCCATCAAGTTGGAAAACCTAAAAGAAACAGATAAATTTTATATATGCCACCTACCAAAGTGATCAGCTCATTAGATGCAGAAAAGGCCTTTGACAAAATCCAGCGTCCTTCATGATAAAAGTACTGGAGAGATTAGGGATAGAAGGGACACAACTAAACATAATTAAGGCAATTTACAGCAAGCCCAGAGCCAATATCAACCTAAACAGAGAGAAATTCAAAGCAATTCCACTATATTCTGGAACAAAACAACGTAATCTATCCACTCTCTCCGTATTTATTCCATATAGTACATAAAGTCTTAGTTACAGCAGTAAGACAATAAGACCAAGGGGATACAAATGGGAAAAGAAGAAGTCAAAGTATCTTCATGTGTAGATGATATGTTTTTTGTAATTGCTTTTGTTTTTTTCACACAGAGTTTCTCTGTGTAGCCCTGGCTGTCCTGGAACTTACTCTGTAGACCAGGCTGGCCTCAAACTCAGAAATCTTCCTCCCTCTGCCTCCCCAGTGCTGGGATTAAAGGCATGCATCACTACTACCTGGCCAGATGATATATCCATATACATAAACGACCCCAAAAACTCTACCAAGAAACTTCTACAGCTGATAAACAGTCTCAGGAAAGCAGCAGGACATAAAATTACCACATAAAAATCAGTAGCCTTCCTATATACAAATGACAAATGCACTGAGGAAGAAGTCAGGGAAACAACACCTTTCACAATAGCCTCAAAAATATCTTGGGGTAACTCTAACCAAACAAGTGAAAGACTTGTATACTAAATACTTTAAGACTTTGAAGAAAGAAATTGAAGAAGACATCAGAAAATGGAAAGATCTCCCATGCTCTTGAATCAGCAGGATTAATATTGTGAAAATGGCCATCCTACCAAAAGCAATCTACAGATTAAACACAACCCCCATTAAAATCCCAACACAATCTTCACAGAACTTGAAAGGACAATTTTCGGCTTCAGATGGAAACATAAAAAACCCAAGATATCTGAAACAATCCTGTCGAGTTCCTTGATCTAAAGAATAGGGCTGGAGGCAATCTCAAAGATCTCAAGCTGTGCTAGGGAGCTACAGCAATATAAATAGCATGATATGGTCATAAAAACAGACATGTTGATCAATGAAATCAAATTGAAGACCCAGACAAGTCTACTCACCTGTGAACACATGGGGTTTTTTGTTTTTGTTTTTTGTTGTTTTTGTTTGTTTGTTTGTTTTTTTATTTAAAAAGCCAGAAACAAACACTGGGGGAAAAAGACAGCATCTTCAACAAATGGTTCAATTCAACCTAGATGACTGCATATACAACAATGCAAGTAGATCCATACTTACCACCATGTACAAAACTCAATTCCAAATGGATTAAGGAACTCAACCTAAGACCAGATACACTGAATCTGATAGAAGAGAAATTGGGGGATAGTTTTGGACTCATTGGTGCTGGCTCTGGCTAGTTTTTTGTCGACTTGACACAAGCTAGAGTCATTTGGGAAGAGGGAACCTCAATTTAGAAAATGTTTCTACCGATTGGCTCAAGGACAAGAATGTGGCNCATTTTCTTGTTTGATGATTGATAGGGGACAGCCTGTTGTGGGTGGTGTCAGCCCTGGGTGCTATTGTGGGTGGTCCTGGGTGCTATAAGAAAGTAGGCTGAGCAAGCCATGCAGAATAAGGCATAAGGTAGTACTCCTTCATGGACTCTGCTTCAGTTTCTGCCTCCAGGTTCCTGGAAAGTTTGAGTTCCTGCCTTGGCTTCCTTTGATGATGGAATGTGATGTAGAATTGTAAGCTGAAATATACCCTTTCCTAACTAAGTTGCTCTTGGTTCTGGTGTTTTATCACAGCCATAGAAATGTCCTAACATAAGACAGTGGGAAAGCTTTAGTTACTGTGAAACACTAGAAGAAATTGGCTAGCCAGACTGAGTGCATGAATTGTGAGAGTGAACCTGAGTGAGTGCTAGGAAAACCCTAAGGTGTATACTGGGACAATACCTTAAGAACAATGAGGGGAAACCTGGTGAATATTGGGAGAAGGCCTAACTCAATCCTGGGGGAACACCTGGGTGATACTAGAACAGCTGTGTGAGTACTGAGAGAAACCCTGGGTCAACACTGGGACTAAACTCTTTCCATACTGGGAGAATACCTTGTTCAATAGTGGAAGACCATCTGTGTGAATACTGAGAGAATTCCTTAAGGAATCGTTGGCTAACACCTGTGTGAATACTGAATATCTGCATAATACTGGGAGGACACCTGGGTGAGTTCTGGGAGAACACCTGGGTGCATGCTGGGAGAACACCTGGGTGAGTTCTGGGAGAACACCTGGGTGAGTTCTGGGAGAACGCCTGGGTGCATGCTGGGAGAACACCTGGGTGCATGCTGGGAGAACACCTGGGTGCATGCTGGGAGAACACATGAACACATACCTGGAGATGCCCTGCATGAGCACGGTCTGCTCTGCTTACTAGTCACTGCCTTGCCCGAGCTTTGGGCATCTAGTCTCTAAAATGGAGTCTAATTTGCACCCACCTCTTAGGGTGCTATGATGAGCGAGTTCAGGGACATTTATTAGTGTACCATGCTCATGATGAGGAGTTGTACATTATTTATCACCAACCAGGCTAGAAGTCATTCATTTACCTGGACTTCCATCTTATCTCCTCTCTTCTTGCTATTAGTAAGCTTGTATTATGCAGCAGAAAGATTTTATTCTGGTGTATCAAGTAGGGGAGTAGCTAGAAGCCAGAGTACTTATCTACTGTATCTGGCCATAGAGTAATTCTGGATTTTGTTTTCTAAATTCAGCTCTCTTTAGACAACAAAAGTGCATGCATTGTCTATTGCTTTATCCCTGAGAGAATCTTATGCCTTCATGTCCTAGTGTTAGACTAAAAACCACTATCAGCAGTAGGTACAGACTTAAATGATCAACAATTTTCCAGTATAAAAAACTCAATTCTTAGAACAGCATGACTCAAGGATTATGGATTTTCCAAGTGTGTGTTACAATATTGGGATGGGATCTTCTAATGGCAAGGAATCTACATAAAATGTTTATTTGACTATTGATGTTATGTATTGGTTGATTTAATTATATTGAATTACAATTGTGGATATAGTTTTATTTTTTATTTTCTGGGATTAAAATTAAATTTCCCCTTACCCCTTTCTCTCTCCAAACCCTTACATATGCCCTTCCTTGCCCTCTTTCAAATTCATGGCCTTGTTTTAAATTACTTCTTGTTACACACAGTACACACACACACACACACACACACACACACACACACACACACATATATATATATGCACATGGGTATACATATATATCCCTAATACATAAATACAACTTTCACAGTCTATCTGTTACTTGTACATATGTTTTCAGGGCTATTTGGTATTGTATATCCAGTTGGTGTGCTCTTCCCTCATGAAGACTATTACTCTCTCTCAGAACTCCTTAGTTACCTGTAGTTCCTGATGCAGGGCTGAGGCCCCCAGGCTTTCCCTAAACTACCTAGCATGTCTACTGTCATCCTTTCTCAGCTCATACTTAGGCAGTCACAATGGTGAGACTTTATGGGCGTAGCTTCTGACATTTTCAGAAGACAACCTCCCAGCGACTCCCCTGATCATCTGTCTCTAACAATCTTTCCACTCCCACTCCCACAATGATCATCCCTGAGGCTTGGGAATTGTATTATAGATGTGTCTTTGGGACTGTACTCCACAACTCTGCACTTTAATTGGTTATGGTTTTCAGTAATGGTCTCTGTTGCAAAGAGAAGTTTCCTTGGTNGTGTAGTGAGAACTATACTTACTTGTGGGCAGAAGGACTGGACAAATACTTAAAGTTAGGGATTCTGCTGGTTTAGCAAAGTTGGGGTTGAAGGTCCTCCAAGATCTATGACTTCACTATCCCTGGATAGTTGGCTAGCTTACCAGTACCAGGCATGATTTCCCTCTTGTGGAATTGGTCTTAAGTCCAACTAAAGAGCTGTTGGCTACCACCAAGGTATATGTGCACTACTGCACCCTTAGGGTGATTGTGCCATCCTGGGTCACTGTTGTGGTTCAGAGGTATCATTGCTGAGTAGAATTGTTGGTTGCTTCCCTCTTTAGAAGTTTGCAGTACCATGAAAGCTAGTCCTCAGGGAGGAGACTTTCAGGTCAGATATGGCACAAGTCTCCAGGGCCCTGTGTCTGAAGTGTATGTTGTCTTAAAAAAAAATAGGCACTTACCTTCTACCTCTGGGTGATGATAAAGAAAATGTGGTAAACATATACTACTTAACACTATTCAGATGTACAGGAAAATGAAATCATAAAATTTTCAGGTAAATAGATGAAACTAGAAAAGATTATATTGATTGAAATAACTCAGACCCAGAAAGACAATTGTCACATGTTTTCTTTCATCTAAGCCTCCTAGCTCCAAATCTTCAGATACAATATTTTTGTTCTTCAGGGTCTGGATTACCTCACTGAGGATGATTGTTTCTAGCTCCATATATTTACTCAAAATTTTCCTACTTTCATTTTTCTTAACAGCTGAATAATGATTCCATTGTGTAATATACTACATTTTCATTATTCACTCATCAGTTGATAGACATCTAGGCTGTTTCCAATTTGGAGCTATTATGAATAGAGCAACAATGAACATGGATGAGCAAGTGTCTTTTGTAGTCAGATGTAGAGTCCTTTGGGTCTATGCCCAAGAGTGGTATAGCTGGATCTTGTGGTAGATCAATTTTCATCTGTTTGGGGAACCCCTGCACTGATTGCCATAGTGGCTGTACCAGTTTGTACTCCCACCAGCAATGAGCGTTATCCTCACCAGAATATGCTCTCATTTGTTTTATTGATCTTGGCCATTCTGACTGGTACAAAATGAAATCTCAAAATAGTTTTAATTTGCATTTCCCTGATGGCTAAGAATGTTAAACATTCCTTTGTTTCTCAGCTATTTGTGTTTCGTCTTTTGAAAACTCTATTTAGTTCTGTACCCCATTTTTTGTTGTTGTTATTTGTTTTCTTGGTGTTCGGGGTTTTGTTTTGTTTTAGTTATTGATATATGCTAAATACTAATCCTCTATCAGGTGTATAATTGGCAAAGAAGTTTTCCCATTCTGTAGGCTACTGCTTTGCCAGAATGATGGTTTCCTTTGCCATACAGCAGCTTTTCAGCTCAGGGGGTCTCATTTACTGTTGTTCATAGTGCCTGTCTGTGTTTTTGGTGTCCCACTGAGAAAGTCCTCTCCTGTGCCAATGAATTCAAGCCACTTTCCCACTTTCTCTTCTACCAGATTCAGGGGATCTGGCATTAGGTTGAGGTCTTTTATCCATCTGGAGTTGAGTTTTGTGCAGGGTGATATATATGGGACTATTTTTACTTTTCTACATGTAGCCATACAGTCTGAACAGCACCATTTGTTGTAGATGCTGTCTCTTCTACAGGGTGTATTTTTGGCTTCTTTATAAAAGAATCAGATGTTGTAGATGTGTGGAATTATGTCTGGGCCTTCAATTTGATTCCAGTGATCAATGTCTGTTTTTATGCTAGTACTGTTTATTATTATTATTATTATTATTATTATTATTATTATTATTATTATAGCTCCATAGTACAACTTGAAATCTGAGATGAAGATATCTCTAGCAGTTCTTTTATTATTAAGGATTTGTTTTAGATATCTTGGATCTTTTGTGTTTCCATATGAAGTTGAATATTGTTTCAACTTCTATGAAGATTGTGTTGGGATTTTAATGNGGGTTGTGTTTAATCTGTAGATTGCTTTTGGTAGGATGGCCATTTTCACAATATTAATCCTGCCGATTCAAGAGCATGGGAGATCTTTCCATTTTCTGATGTCTTCTTCAATTTCTTTCTTCAATGTCTTAAAGTATTTAGTATACAAGTCTTTCACTTGCTTGGTTAGAGTTATCCCAAGATATTTTTGAGGCTATTGTGAAAGGTGTTTCCCTGACTTCTTCCTCAGTACATTTGTCATTTGTATATAGGAAGGCTACTGATTTTTATGTGGTAATTTTATATCCTGCTGCTTTCCTGAGACTGTTTATCAGCTGTAAGAGCTTCTTGGTGGAATCTTTAGGGTCTTTTTTTTT
>LZPO01044477.1:293064-311963 GCA_001675575.1 Neotoma lepida | reverse complement strand
CCTGCAGTCCCACTACTGGCTTAAAATTGCCTGTGGCTCCTTTTCAGCTGATGTGGAGCTATGTTCACAACAGAGTCCCTACTGCCCCCCAAACTCAGGGCTCTGCACTTTATGTAGTAAAGTTAGTATTTAATAGTGACTAGGTGAAGCCTGTCTCCCTATTAACCTTCCTCTTGTAAACAGAGACTGGAAGTCTAAAAAAGAGGAAGCTGAAAATCTGACATCTGCTTCAGCTTGTTGTCTATTTTCTTTCCGAAATCTAGCACCTGTTTGAGAGTGCTCATCNTTCATCTCAACAATCTGTCTTATTTTTTAATCAGTTACCACTGTCCCTTACCAGAGACCCTCAAATCTCAGGTTCATAACTGGTAGGACTTGTACTATTTATTCCTAATTAATAATGTAAGAGAGAAAAAAAATGTAAGAGAACATGGTAAGGAAGAAGCCCCTTGGCCTAATGTCTCAGTTTATACAGGAAGTTAGGACCCAACTTTGGGCTTACACTTCTAAAAGTGCTTGGGATTGAGCCCAGAACCTTATATATTCCGAGGACACATTTATTACCTAGCTATATACCCTAGTCCTAGTTGACACACTTTCAACTCAACAAAATTAGTGTCCTTTAACACCTCTTATCTAATAGACAAAACTGAACTGGGATGTAGTATCTCTAGCTTACTCTGTTTTTCACTTCTGTGAGACAGGGTCTCACTGTGCATTCCTGGATGGCCTTGAACACTGGATCTATCTGCCTGTCTCCCAATTATTGAGATTAACAGTATGTGTCCCTACACCCAGTCCAGCTTATTCATGTTCCATCAACCTACAGTATTTAATGGGGGTAAGGGGACAGATTAGAACAAAATCTAGTAACTCCAATAGATGAAAATGCCATAATGAAAGTCATTACATTACTTTGTACACAAACTTCAAAATAATAAAATTTAAAAATTCTATTTATTAAGAAACCCTAAACGGGCTTTCTGTGTGAACTGGTGGTTAGTAAGCATGTGATGGTTGATGTGGTTCAGAGGTTCCTTATTTCAAAGTCTCATAACTACTTCCAAGTTCTTCCATCAAATTACTAAAGTGGAATTAAATTCAAGCTTTTAAAGAGATGTCATCTTCTGAAATCCGAATACTAGTGAATTAAAAGACATTTGGGGTTAGCATTGGAGCCACTGAGGTGCACCTGTGGACTGACCGGCACTGGTAACTGCTTCAGGTAGGCAGTGCATATACAGAAAAAGTTGACAGTNTACTCTTCACATAGGAAAGGACCTCTTCCTTCTGCTTACCATCTAGCAGCTCTAGGGTAACTGTAGGGTCCACATATTCCCACCAGTGCTTTCCATCAGTTGACACAGGGATCTCCCAATTGGACCATTTGCAAGCCAAATGAATGCACACACATGCTATCACCGTGGGTTTGTACTGAAGACAGAAGGTCGTAAGATGCAAACTGGTGTAGAGTAGATTTTAAAGTGGAGGGCCACAAAAATTCAAAATATGTAAAACAAAGAAAAACATTTGCCAGTAAGACAAAGGCAAACATAAAATTAGAAGTGTTTTTCTTCACATAATGATATTCTATTAAATTAAGAGCTAACACTACTGAAAATTATAATAAAAAGCCTTTAAACAGATCATGAAACACTTCCCTCATTCTCACCCCTCCATAGCATAGTAATATTTTATTTACATGATTAATACTAATACAATATTTTTGTTTTGAAACCTAACAAAGCATTATATAAAGAAAAAACTATATTTACAATAATCACCATATACAAAATATAACCTTTTAAGCCTTTTTTTGTGGTAGTCTTGGTTCTTTTTTTTTAACATTATGGCAAAAATGTAAAGACATTATAAAATAAAGCACTTTTAACAGCACAATCAAAGATCAGACCATCTGATGTGGCTTAACAGCAAAAACACTTCTTAGCACGTCAGAGCTTTCAGTCCCTGTTCATGTAAAATTCTGTGTCCCTTCCAGCAAAGCCTCAAAGAGAACTTACCTTTGGCCAAAAAATTCCAAGGCTCAAAATAGGTCAATACTAGTAAATATTCTCTTTACTTCTCATTATGTACCAAAATTGGGCACATGACATTTCACAGCCTAGCTTTTTAAACAAAGTTTTTGAGACAGGGTCTCATGTAGCCCAGACTGGCCTCAAACTCTCTATGTAGTCAAGGACAACCCTGACNTCCTGATCTTCCTCCTCCATCTTCCAGTACTGGGACGTCAGGGACATGGCACCATGCCCAGCAAACTAAGTTTTGCTAATCCAAAAAGGTAGTTTGGTTCCCATTTCCACAGTGTCCACTCAAAAAACTTTCAACATTTAATACCAATCCAGAACAGAATTATACATTCAATTTTAGAGCCTCCTTCAAACTATTCTTCTAGTTTAGAATAGATGAAACAATTACTGAAGAGCCACAAACACATACATTTTTACTTTCTATAAATGGAAAAGCAGGACTTTTAAAATAAATTGTATCTCTGTAAACTTAGGCACTGATAATACTTCACTATTTCTAATTTACTATTTGGAATATTATCTGGAACAAGTCCCAAATCACATAAATTTTACTTAAGAAACTTTAGCAATTATTTTAAAAGACTGGATCAATGTGAAAATTAAAAAAGAAATGTCATTTAACTATAATTGTAAACTAGAAATAGCTTTATACTTACCAAGTTTCTAGGTTAAGTTTAGCTCTGTGTAATCTTTAGCTGCTATTCAGGCTACCAAGTTTAGATTTATGCACTCACAAATCGAGAATATGCCACCAGAAAGCACCACTACACTTCACAGTGTGCATTTAACCCCTCTGTGCCCAAAGTCCCTTGTACAATACACCGCAAAGCAACCAGGAAGGTACCACCACAGTAGATGGTCCAGTCTCCTGTTGCAACAAGGGCAAGAGACACGTTGAGGGGGCCCTGCATTAAAGGAAGCTATAGTGTGCTACAACAGTGCAACAAAGAGGGTCAGGATAACAACCTGTTGGTAGCCATGAAATAGGATGTCTGTGCCAAATCCTTGCTTGCTGTAAGAAAAGAAAGAAGAACGAAGACAACACAACATCAGCTTCAATGTGTAAACACCACAAAACTCTCAATACAACAAAACATCAAAGATTTGTACACAAAAAGTAAATTTTACTTACTACTTACAAATATCACAAGAGCGCCATCATTTTCTATACTACTGAAAATCTTCAACAACATTCACTCAAATGTTTCTTGCTATCCCCCATAGATCTGAGAAACAAGCCGATTTGCTTTTAGCTAGGCTAAACTTGTTACTAAGTTAAGCATCTAGTCAGCTAAAAGTTGAAATAAAGCATTCTCCTGGATTTAAAAAAAAACAAAAAACAAAAAGAAGAAGAAGAAGAAGAAAAGATTTTTGAAGTCTAATACAAAATACAGAGTTGCCTGCCAAACTTAATCCTGTCATCATATTAGGCTGGCTTAAATTTCCTTCAAAACGGAACAAAGCAACCCCCACCCCAAACTCAGAGCACAAACCTCAGTTCTTTACCATGTTATTTACACATTAACAGAATGTAGGAAGCCCCACTACACTTGTTTAATTTACAGACTCCAATTAGAGGTAATACCCAGAAAGAGGAGTATTCTAGGGGGGATAAGGATGCTTCCTACAGTGGTCTCCAACAGGAAAGCAATTTTTAACTAGTTTCTTAAGACATTAAACAGTTTCCCTTCCCTTCTCCTACCCCATATTCTTCCCAATAGGAAGGACCTCACCAGCCCCACCCCCACAACCCCATCTGCTCAAAATCACTGCTCACCTAGCTTGGCAGCCCCGAACCCCACCCTCCCTAGTCCCCAGATTCCTTCCCCTCCTGGTTTTCACTCTTGGCACCTGTAATCCCTGCTGCCCCATGTGATCATCAAGGGAAGGTTTAACAAAAGGGACTGGGTCTGGCAGAGCTGTGCTAAGGAAGACTGTCAGAGCACCAGAGGTCTTGGAGGCAGTGTGACTTAAGTATGGTATTCTTTCCTGGTGGGGAGGGAAGGAGAGATCACAGAGTGAAAGGTCCCTGTAAAATGACAACAGCCAATTCTGCAGCAAAGTAGTAACTGTCTCATCTGGAGCGGGAGGTGAGGGCTTTACATGAATCACATCTACCCACCACCAAACAAACAAACACCCCATAAAATAATAAAAACATTCAATTGTGGCATCATATTTCCCAAGGACTGTATCTAAATTCAATAAACAGGAATGAAGGGCAAGTGCTCTTGTTAGTTCAAAGCCTTAACAGAGCAAAGGAAACAAAGACACTAAAGATGAAAGAGCATCTTTAAAAGGAGGAAGCTCAGCTACCTCAAAGCTGCGTCAGACAGAACCCTCCCTCACCCCCGCATGAACACACACATGCATGCGCACTTTCCAAAACAACAAAAAACCCAAGGTCTTCAAAAGTCTATATCTATTTTGTTTAAAAGTAAACCTTAAAAATCCTGCAAGTACGAGACCAAAACCACAGGATCTTATTTTCAAAAAGAGAAGAAGCACAGGAGTGGACCCTAGAGGCTGTGATATGCCCATAAACAACCCAAATGGGAACCAGAGAATCAACACTGGCAACTTGTGGGAAGAGTTCTAGTGCCAAAACAACACAGGGGCTCCTGCTCACATGCAGCTTCCCAGGAACCACGGTGGCACATGATAAGCTTTGTTAGTTTTCTCCATCATCACACAGAAGCAAATGCACTTGGAGAAGCACAGCTAGAAGTAGATGAATACTATTTCAAAATGACATTTGCCCCCCCACCCCACTTTTTGAGACAAGGTTTCTCTGTGAAGCCCTGGCTGTCCTGGAACTCACTTTGTAGACTAGGCTGGCCTCAAACTGACAGAGTTCCACCTGTCTCTATCTCCTAGGTGCTGGGATTAAAGGCGTGCACCACAACTGTCCAGTTTACATTTGCCCTTCTTAATAAAACCCAACAAAAGGCTAGAAGAATATATCATCCATACCAATCCTAGAGGGAAAAAAAACATCAACATTCATCCCAGATGGTTGAGGGGCCACTCACCTCTTACTAACTGGGTGCATTTCACTACATCTGTGTGTGGGTGTTCAATGGTGATCTCAAAACCTGAAATGAAAAGCACTTTTTTTCCCAACTACTTACCACTACAATACTTGCCTGAATAATGCAGCTCACCATACGATCATGTCTAATACACTCTTCAGTATTAAAGAGAAATCCAAAGCCAACATTAAAGCTTCTCATTGCTGACATGTCCATCACCCTCCAGAATAAATGATAACTAATTTCTCATGTCTCAATAAGAAAACAGACAATTATTTAAACATCAAGGTCAACTTGATCTAAAATTTAGAATTTTAATTCACCCGAGCTTATGTTCAAATCATCAAATAATTTTATCATGGCTGTAGCTTACATAGTCTCTCTTTTTAACACTAAAAATCTTTGTTCAAAAGATGTGGGAAAAACATTTCTCATAAACATACCCACTGCCAATAGCAGCATCAAAGAACCTAACATACAGCAGCTCTCTTCACTTCACTGTTAAACCAAAGGGGCACAGACAGCTACATATCCTAACTAGAACCATGCGGATAGTGAGCTACACAGGCAGACCGTTCTAAAAATAGCTTCAGAAATTCAAGGAAAAATGCTGGAAAGCTGTCAATGAATATCCAATCAGCTCTTCCATGTGGCAGGAGTTTTGCTTTTATTATCTAGTATCTTTAGAATGCTAACAAATGAGTAATCAGGATTTATAAAGGTGTATTTTATTTATATCTCTCCTGTAATTAACTAGCAAAATAACATTTCAAATAAAGACGTGTTTTTAATGTACATGTCAATAGCATGCATCCACTCCCCGTGTTTAAGAATGTGTCATAAGACATGCACATCATGCAGTGACTATTTTTTGTTAGTGGCCTGGGGATGGAACACAGCCTCACGAACACAAAGTTGAGAGTTCTTCTGCCTGACTCCTACCTTCAGCTCCTATGTAATACCTTCATACCATAAAAATAAGTTTATGTTTTATAATGTAACATATTAATATCAAATAAATGTTTGTAACTCATAAATTTTGTAATCAAGACAATATGTCAAATAATTGGATTCAGAGGCAATTTACTCTCACTTTCACTTTTTAATCTTTTAATAAAACTTAATTCTTGTGCTTTAAATAAGCTACTTTTATAATAAAAATCTGCCAGCACATGTAGCTGTATTTCTATTTCCTTTTTTCTTTGTTTGAGACAGAGTTACTGTGTAGTCCTGGAAGCCCTCAAACTCATAGAGAGCCATTTGCCTCTGCCTCCTGTGTGTGTGTGTGTGTGTGTGTGTGTGTGTGTGTGTGTGCGCGCGCGCGCGCGCGTGCATGCGCGTGCGTGTGTGTGTGTGTGTGTGTGTGTGTGTGTGTGTGTGTTAAAGTCACGTACTACCACTCCTGTTTGTACTTACATTTTTAGTCAACATTTGAAACTGGAATAACAGTGAAAGAAAAACAAAGTTTGCTATAATAAAGCAGTCTTTACTCCATATGTGCGGGACGGAAATATAGCTTACAATGGTGGTTAGAAGCCTAGAGATTTAAATTTGCATCTCCAGAGCTTCTATTTGTCTGACCTCAGCCTTCTAGATTCCTCTNGAAGAACCACCTAACTTTGGATAAGTCTAATAAGTCTAACATTCCTGTTTTTTGGAGACAGGGTTTCTGTAGCCTTGGCTGTCCTGCAACTCGCTTTGTAGACCAGGCTGGCCTTGAACTCAGAGACCCACCTGCCTTTGCCTCCGAGTACTGGGATGAAAGGTGTGTAACACCACCACCTGGCCCAAAACTAGTTTTAAACAATTTTCTTCAATAAGAAGCTATTCTAGAAATTTTGTTTAGAATATTGCATTAGTGGACACAAAACGATATGAGCACATACCCAGTGTTTGTAGCATTATGGTTTCAAGTAAAACCAGTTCTTGAGTCTGCTGAAGATAAGCCTGTCAGACAAAAATAACATTAGATGTTTAGAATAAATACAACATTACTAGAGTCCTGGACTGTTAGACCTCATGAGGATTACAGTACAGCAGTTGCTTGCAAATATGAGGCAAAGAAACTGCGGGACTAGATGGAGCATGCCCGCTCTTGGACAAGTCTAATGGAACCACTTTTAATACAGATAGTAAACAAAGCTAAAGGAACAAATAGAACAGACTGTCATGAAGCAAGGTAGTAGGTTAACTGAATAAAGCCCCACAGTCTGCACAGTACAAGTTCACAGGCACTGGTGCTTCTAGACACCAAGTATAGGAGCATCAAGCCGAGAAAGAGCACCTAACTCAATCTGCCTTTTGAGAGAAAGCTTACCAACTCATGTCTGAGTTATTTTTAGAATTAACTTCCCTAGAAAAGGCAAATCTTAAGTCCCTAGGAGCAATGTCATCCATTTATCATAGAGATAGAAATTATCACAGAATCTCCCCCTTAAAATTTAAGAACCAATCTCCCTTTCACAAAGCTCTTGGAAGAAAGAACATAGAAATTTTCCTGCCACCCTAGTCTTAAGGACCCTAACAACTGATCCACATTTCAGATGGCATGGTGGCTACACCCTTGGGAGGCTGAGGCCNAAGAACTCAGTTTGAGGCTAGCCTAGACTACACACAGAGATGAACCTCCGCACATCTCTACATTCACGTACACACACTCGCATTCTCTTTTTCTGAGAACACACTAAACCCAGAGAGTGAAGTTACCTTTAACGTCACTGAGCTGATTTTTAAAACATTAGCACGTACACACTAGAATAAGTGAGTTTATTCTATTAACAGCAACTATGAGAACTATTGTTAAACAATTACAAATTGCTTATTATTCACACAATGGCATTTTGTTCATTTAAAACCCAGCACCAANGTATCAATCTTCTATTAGAGCCCAAACTTAGGACTTTAAACTTGACCTAAATCAAATGGAACTAACATAACTTGGTAGTCACTAAGTGGGTGAAGATTCCCGATTGAATGACTTTACCTATAACGCTAGAAAAATAACTGCAAAGGCCCACACTTGCAGCTCTTGTTTTAGGATGTCATAGAATTTGAGAAGAGTAACCAATCTAGAGTACACTGGAGTCTTTCTACTCCTTCCTCTGCTAACAGTTTCATTGGAGTTACCCAACTTCTGGCCTTAGGCACACCTACCAACAGGTCACATAGGACCTACCCTTTCCACTGCAGGTATGCTGTAAGGATAAGTCACTGTGGTGGTTTGAATAGGAATGACTCCATGGACTCATGCGTTTGAATGCTTGGCCCAGAGGGAGTGGCACTGTTAGGAGTGTGGTCTTACTGGAGGAAGTGTGTCACTGGGTGGATGGGGAGACTTGAAGTCTCATATGCTCAAGCTATGCACAAGTACAGTTCTTTCTGCTGCTGTGGATCCAGATGTAGGATACTTGGCTCCTTCTCCAGCACCATGTCTGCCTGTCTGAAGCTATGTCCTGCCATAATGACAATGAACTAAACCTCTGAACTGCAAGTGAGCTCCAATGAAATGCTGTCCTTTATAAGAGTTGTCATGGTCATGGTGTCTCTTCACAGCAATAGAAACCCTAGGATGATCATTCACCAACACTTCAAAATAACTATGAATCAAGTAGCATGATTCAAAACCTTATATCATTCAGGATGACATACAAATTCATGAAGCATACAACAAGTATTCCTGTCTGACGGTTCCTGGTTTCAAATTTGTAAAGAAAATGAAAACAAAACAACCCCCCTTTTTTACATACATCACATTTTGTATCCAGCAGTGGCTCTAGGGGGTGAAGACAAGCGTGTGCTACTTTGATAACATGTTCAAGCTTTCGAGCCTGTTCTTCCACTTTTGCAGCCAAAAACAATGCAGTAGGTGATATTATCTGTAGAAGAGATTTTTACAAATTGGTCATTTAAAAATAAATTCATTTTGGGAATAGTCTCTACTTCCTGGGGTTGGGCAGGCAAAGAAAGGAATATATTATTATAGCATGAAGTATACACTGGATTGATCTAAAAGTAAGACTGATGGAAAGCTTTCCCTTTCTTTGGTGCTGGGGATGGAACCAGGGATTTGCACAGCTGTGCATCTCCAGCACTGATCGAATTCATTCTCCTTCTTNTCTCCTCTCCCCAGACAGTTCTCATAACTCAGCACCCCAGGACCAGCCAATATTCAAAGTTTTAAATAATTATTCATTGTATTTATTTTGCAAATAAAAAGATTTTTATCTTGGTTAAGTAAAACAAACAAGCAAATGAACTTTGGTATTAGCGTGTACACAGTGGAGGTAAAGGAAAAAATAACACAAAGCGATACGATAGCTTTAAAAGTTAAGAGAGCAGGCCAAGCACACCGCACAGCCTCTTTTGGCTCAGCCACTAATTTGAGTGCTTACTAAGTCCAGCACCAACTCTCTGTGTGGCTAGAAGTCACGTTATCTTATTTATGGTGCAGTAAAAGACTTTGGGGCACAACACAAAGTGAATTCTAAAAATGAAGGGGCTATATAGAATCTTCATTACTTCACTACAGTAATAAAAGCAGCTAAAATCAAAACAAAACAACAACTAAAACAAGAGAAACATACTAAAGACCAAGAGAGTAGAACCTTTGCTAAGAGGAGATCTGGAAAGTAGAGCCTCCCCCCATCCCCACAAAGTATAGTAAGGTAGTTAAGTTCTTGGGGTATAACTACACAGCATTGACTATGATAGAGACACACAAATTTCAANCATTACCTACTGGAATTAGTAATAAATCAAGCAATTACTGACTCGGGAACCAAACAAACTATAAATTCAAATGTTTTTTAAGTTTCTATACAAAGGAGCTGGAGACGCTCCAGCAGCTTAGAGCACTTGTTATTTTTGTAGAGGACTCAGGTTCGATTCCCAGCACCCATACCTTGGCTCACAACCAACTGTAACTACAGTCCTAGGGGTCCCAATACCTTCTTCTATGCCCCAAAGGCATGGTGCACAGGCATACATTCAGACAAAACATTCATATACCTAAAATAAAAATTAAAAACAACAACAAAAAAACCCCTAAAAAGTTTTTTAAATTATACACAAAAATTTCCTACAGAATGGTAACTTCTAAATGCTAAGATGCAGGTACTTATTGTTCAAAGGTAACCGAGCATCTATCTGTTATCTAAGGGATCATGCACTACACAGAAATGATAGGAGGTGAGGAAAGAGGCAGACTGTATCACTAATGGATCTGTGCCTTCAGCCTAGGGAGAAGGAACATCCTTTCCTGCAAACATTTGAGACTGACAGGAAATCCACATCGGATTGTGGATCTGAAGGGGACTTCTCTAGTTTGACTACATAGAGAGTGAGTAAGGTAGAAATGATTTTGAGAAACTCTTTCTGTAGAACTTTTGAGACAGTCTCACAATGTGATCTTGGCTGGCCTCTAACTCAAGGGATCCTGTCTTCCAAGTGAAGGGATTAAAAGGGTGTGCACCACATTGAACTTTGGTTTCTATTACAGTTTGTATGTTCAATAACTTTCAAAGGTCCATTACCCAAGGCCTTAGGGTAGCACAACAGATTTTTAGGTTACTGTGACCTTTTCCTCCAGATCGACAAGATGAGTAGTTTGCTGTGTCTTGGATGTTTCCTTAGCCAGAATCTCAAAGCAACGGCACCAGAAATATAACTCTTAGGTTTTTTTTTTTTAAACAGTAACAGCTCATTAATACTCATTAATAGCCAGAAATAATGTTATGATGGTAATGCTAAGGAATTTCAAATTATCAAAGAATGCTTCTAGTGAATGAGTCTGCAATCAGCTACAACAGACTGGATCATTCATCTGAACGCCCATGCCCTATCACTGCGTAGCTGATGCTCAGTATTTGCTGAGTGTATGATGTGGCTAATGATACCCAAAGGCACCAGTATCAAATTCCAAGCACTCCAGATGCCACTCTGAANATCCACAAGCCATCAACTGTGGAAGAAATTCAAGAAGTCCTCAATAAAACAAAGGTAAGTGCTTCCCCACAATCTTGCATTCTCTGTCTTGCAAACAATCTAGGAGGGGAACAGCTAGTTAACCTAGCCTTCAAATGCTAACACTGAGGAAAGCAATAGCGTTTCAAATAAAAAACCAAGGCAGATTTGAATTTCCCTCCCAACTACGGAAGTTCTCTTATTTGCCCAAATGGCACTTATTAAAATCTCTACCAAACATTTCTCAGCTAACTCACACAATTCCCAACCATATCTCCCTATCCTCGTCACACTAGCAGGCAAGTCTCAATATAAAAATTAAAGAACAGCCAGATGGCGGTGGCTCACACCTTTAATCTCAGCACTCGGGAGGCCAGCCTGGTCTACGGAAGAAATGCCAGGACAGCTCAGACTACACTGAGAAAACCTGTTTTGAAAAACCAAAATAAATAAATAATAAAAACCAAACAACTTTCAAGCCGCACAACTTTTCTCCTTAAAAGATAAGACAGCCTCCAATGGATTCCAAAGTGTTACACTACTTTTAAGACATGAAGGATCTAAGGAGTTAGGCAGGAAATCTTTGGGACAGACGCCTGGTTTGGACACCCATACTTTCTCAAGGAAGTCTTTCTGGTCCCCATAAACAGCTTAAGTCTTGTCTTCTGCAGTATAATACCAAACCCAACACTCCTCTCAGTTCCTGATAAACCTACTAACTCCATCCCACACTCTACAGCTTGCAAATATCTTACTCCATTAGGGCGGCAAAACAAAGCCAAACACCTTTTTAGACAGGTATCTGGTAACAGCCACTAAAGGCTTTAATTTTAAGGTTGACTAAGGGAGGCAATCACACCAGGTACTACTGCTTTCTATGTGGAAGATTGACATCTGGACATCTTAGAAGAATTCCTGAGGTTTTGGGCAACAGAAGCATTACTAGCAGCTAGTGTTCAAGGCTGAACATATTTCTGAAAGCTGCCAACATTCTTTGGCACAGGTTAACATGGTTCAAAGCCAAAGAATTCACAGCATTATTAGAGAATTACAGATAGTTTGGTTTCTGTGACCAAACAGAAACAGATTCAGTTCACTGGAGAGAGGCACATACAATACTGCAGTGTTCTAATATCCAGTTCAAGAAACTTTCTCAAATTACTCCAGCTAAAGGAAAGTGGAGGGAAGTTGATTGTTTATGTATTTGTTTGTTTGTTTGTTCCCTCATTTGAGACAGGGTCTCACTATGTAGTTCCGGCTGTCCTGGAACTCACTCTGTAGACTAGGCTGACCTCGACCTCATAGATCTGCCTGCCTCTCCTCCTGAGGGCTGGGATTAGAGGTGTGCACTGTACCATCAGGTCCAGCTCCCCCCTCCCTTTTCTGAACGTTACCTTCTCAAACCAAGACAAATTTTCCCAGAAATGTAACATACAAATACCGGAGATGAGGGTAGAGGTGATGAAGCCAGCTGTAGCCAAGTAGCTAGATTGTCCCACTGCAATCCTCGCTGTTATCTGATTAGCACAGGCAAACTATTCTGTGGCTCAGGAAATAGTACCAGTTTATATTGCTGTGGTGAGAATACAACAAACTAATATATGCATAGCACTTTGGGTAGTACTCCATAGGAATATAACCAAGATATTTCTATATGAAATCAAACAACTGTGTACTGTTAGTTCTGATCTTAAATTTAAAAAAAGCTTATGTTTAAAATGCCCTTCTTTCTTGCTCATCTTCTTCCTTCAAGTTAAACTCAATTCTTCAAAGGGTTTGTTGCAGACCTAAGATTATTTAAGCACTGAAATCATGACACTTGCCATCACTTCAATAATTCATACTCATACTCCTCTCTCCCTCTGGCCTATTCCTTTATGTGTTTTCATTCCTACTTCTTGATCTGACTCCTCTCTCCATCTGCTCTCCTCCTGCTCATTTCTGGACACTCGTTCCCCTCTCTGCCATGACACCCTCTCACTGTTGACATTCTTCACTCCAATGCTGGCTTCAACCTTGATGGATGGAGGCAAAGTCAATTGAATTAACTGGGGTAATTACTAAGTTGTAGAAAGTTTCAAATGACTCCATTTGGTCTTCATTGGTTTATAGTCTTGATGAGCATGAATGCCACAACTAAATGGACTGACTGAGAAAAGTCCCAAAGAGCCTAGGTTGCCACGCTTGCAAATAAACTAGCAGCAGGCTCACTCTAATTGGTTGTGTTGTATTTTTAAGCTCTCAGAGTAGGGAAGACATTCTTCCCCTGTCCTTTTAATTAACTGACCTGTACATTTTCCTATCTCTGCCATCCTGAGACTAGAATAACTATTTTTAGTGCCCTTTAAGAATGCTTCATTCATTAATAAATACTCATCTAGCTCTAATCACAGCTAAACACTGGGAAAGCACTTGCCAGAGATTATACATACTTTAGGAAAAGTGGTAAAGGCACANAGAAAGACCTCAGAATAAGGATAGAAGTAGAACTTCAATACTAGAAAAGGCAGGGGAACATCCACAAAGAGAAGTACTGGAATAAACCAAAATGTCCATTTGTTACACAGGAAAAGATTTCAAAGCCTGAACCAACTGAACCAATACTGTAGTATGTTAGAAAGTGCTCACTTCCTTACTTCTGTTGTAAGGAGGCCCCAGGAACAGAGGATCAGAGAGCATCAGGATCAGTCTTTGTTGTTTTCTCATTCNTATAATTATGCACACAATACTGTTTGAAAAGCAGCATAGAAAATAAGGACAACAGTATTGACATCTACACAAGCAGAGAAAAAACTAAAATAAGAAACTGGATGTTTATGTTACAAATAATACTGTCAAGAAAGTGAAAATCACAACACATACAGAATATTTATATAAATATATACACACAAACCCCCAGGTTCCTGTAATGTGGAGCTACTGGAACCCTCAGACAGTATTTCTGAGGAGGGAAAATGGTGTGACTACTTCAGAAAACAGCTTGGCAGGTTCCTTGAAATGTGCTTCACAAAGCTATCTAAGACACTGAAGTCTAGATTTAACACACAATCCAGAACTTCCACCAAAAGCCTGATAGCAGCATTGCTCATAAAGCCGACAAGTAGAAACAATCCAAATGTCCTCTAATGATAAATGGGTGACAGTGCAGGCACATGACAGATGAAATATTCAGCAGTAAGAGGAAATGAAGTTCCAAGAGGGTCACACCACAGATTTTTTTTAAAAAAAAAATATAGTATGTTCAAGATCTTATCACTCATAATTCCACTAACATAAGATATATGCAAACTTATGGAGACACAAGTTAATTTTAGCACTACTAGACCTGCAGAGAAGGAAGGGGCTGGTGTACACTTGTTNTGGGGCAGTTTCTTCTGAGTGGGAAGAAAATACTGTAAATTGGGATTGTTGAAATGGTGGTATAGTATAACAGGATATGCTTTGAATTATGGGCTCTAAGTGGATGAAGTATATGGTCTGTGAATTGTTTCTCAACAAAGTATCAGATCTTTTCAACAGCTAAAATATCACAAAATGACTATTAATGCCTATCTTGGAGAGGCTCAGAAAAACTCAGCCTCTCTGACCTCTTGAATATTAAATGACTGCCCTAAATCTTNAGAAGTTTTTCTAAAGATTTTTTTTTCTCCCTGTCCTCCAAGTTGTTTTTTTCAAGCACAACTCACTATCAGTTTTCACTATCTCCAGATTTAAGCAGAAAATAATAACCTTTCCCANTTAAAAAACTTGTATTTAAAATTAGTGTTAGTGCACAGATGTGTCCATAGAGCACATTACTATAGCTGAGCCTCAACACTTTTGGTTGATACTCCAGTATCTATATGCTAAGCAGACTTCTTAAACAGAAACTCAGCCACAAATAACAAGAAACTTGGAAATCACTTAAAAATAAAATTAATTCAGGTCTACTTTATCTCAATAACCTAAAATCAACATAAAACCTGTTAAATATGATAGTTTATATTTCTGACATATTAGGCCTCTAAAATGTGGCATTTTACAGCGATTGTATCTCAATTCAGATGTTAATATTTCAACAAGATAAAATATAGGCCTATAAAACAAAAGTAGTGCTTAGCAGGAATTATTTCATACTGCTTGAGTTCTGTAATTCATTCATTACAAATCAGTTCCCTAGTGCAATCACCACATTTATGTGTTACATAGCCATTTATGTATTGGTTAGTGCCTATCATGACCTCCCAGCTTCAATCCAGGAAGATGAAGCAAACATTCACCAGTATAAAACAGCTCAAACTACTTGCTCCTAGCCACATCAGACTCATGCTAACCGCTAGGTAATTTTTTTTCTCTCCTACTAGGAAATTTCCTTAGGGGACACCACTGTTTATGTCTTCTGTATTTATGAAGAAAGTGACAAGTCCCATTTTTGCTTGTCCCACTGCTCTGAACTCAATTTGTAGAACATTGGTCCTGCTGTTATGTAAATGAATGCACTGTTACCAAACACAAGCAACCAGCTTTACATCTGTATTATTAGCATACACTCTGTACAATGATTTCATATTTAAAACATTAACAATGAACAAGAATGTCATAGCCTTAAGAGAAAACCTTGAATTTCGGCAAGCACAGGTACCATAGGGGAGGCTTGCTAAGATGGAAGATGCCAGGCCTTCCTACAAACTCTAATTATGTAAGTCAGGGTACAGCCCAGTGAAGCTTAATTGTTATCAAGCCAGCTGCTGATACTGGTGGGGGTAGCTGATGAATCACACTTCCTACACAGTGCCTTTCACAGCACTTTCAGTGGGAAATTTCAGGGATATAAAAATGCCCCAGTAGCAGACACCTAAGGCAGGTACAGAGATATGGAATTCACATCTGAGTTAGACTTGTTTTTGTCACTGTAGCTGTGTGACTTCAGACAAAGACTTGAACCTTTATGATTCCTATCTTATTTGCATGAAAAAAAGAGAAGATACCAACTTCAAATAAGTGTTTAGGAGCACACAAGAAATCTAATCAAATTAAGAGAAGTCCCCCTTCAGGACAGTGTGGGACACACCTATAAGGCCAGTCTAGTCTGGGTTCCAAGGATAACCAGGGCTACAAAGAGAAACCCTGTCTCAACAAATAAAAAAAAAATCCCCTTTTCATGAAAATATTAAATAAACCTAAACAGAAGATAATGAAAGCAAAATTAAATCGATATATTTGATTAACACATTTACAATAAACAAAATTAAAAGACAAAGTAAAAATACCTTACTAACAAGAAATGTGGAGCAAGCNCCAATAAGCTTAGTAACACAGAAAGAAGTTCACAGGAAGGCAGTGTTTACTATTACACTAAATTTAAAGCTAAAATTTTAGAACTACTAAAGTGCCCTTAGAGCCCTGAATTTAAAAACCATGCACATAAATTTTATGAAGGTCCTTGGAGATGAGGGCACGTGAGGACTTACTGTAAATGACTGAATCTGCAACTAACTTAGTGGAGTCAACAGAGCTTTAATTGGCACCCACTCTGCCCTTCTCCTCTCAGTTTTGTAGGTTACTCCAGAATTCCTCAATCTCAGGGCTAGGGAAATCGCCCCATGCCCCGCCCCCAGCAGAGGTGGAACAGCTGCAGCCCTCTGTGCAGGGCTGTGCTTATAAACTGCAGAAAAGCATTCCCAGCTTCTGTGCACTAAACACCAATAATAACCCTACACCCACTCATTCACCCCCCAACAACAAACATCTCCTGGAGGACAAAACTGATGCACTAGGCCTTCGGATGCCATCTTACGGATTAATACCTCCTGGCTCAGGAGGTAGCTCAGTTAGAGAACACATGTCTAGTATGTATGAGTTGAATCCTTACTACTGCAAAAAGTAACTAAAAACCATATCTCATCTAGGAATTAAAATCCAAGTCTGTGTGTTCCTATGTTAACATTGTGTGCTGAATCTAAGAACTATGGGGAAAAGAGAAACTTATGTGATGCAACGCGCATACACACGCACACACACGCACACACACACACACACACACACACACACACACACACACACACACACACACACAGACTCTATCATACATGCAAAAAATATTTCAGAAAGGAGGCCCCAAAATGGTTAGCAGCTGATACTCTTAAGTTAGGGAAAGCCTTACCCTAACCCCTGTTCTACTGTTTCATTTTCTACACACCTATAATTTTCAATAATGAAATACTTTAAATCAGCAGCTCTCAACCTGTGGGTTGAGACCCCTTGGGGGGGGGTTGTCGAATGGCCCTTTCACNGGGGTCGCCTAAGACCATTGGAAAACCAGATATTTACATTTCAATTCATAAGGGTAACAAAATTACAGTTATGAAGTAGCAATGAAAATAATTTTATGGTCAAGGGTTACCACAACATGAGGAACTGTATTACAGGGTCGCGGCGTTAGGAAGGCTGAGAACCACTGCTTTAAATGCACCTATGTGGGAGTATATTTATCAAGAAAATGTAGGTGACACATTCACTAGACCTGTGAGCCAAGACCAAATAAATCTGACTGACTAATCCAGGGAACCTCTTCTGTGAGGGCTTCTCTAGGCACCAGTGATAGAACAGTGAGGAAAGCCCCCAAATAAAACACCCCACCCTTACAGCCTAATAGGCATGTTCTACAGAGGAATCGAAGAAAAGGAGTAAGTAGTGCTACCTTGATGAAGAACAGCCTCCCTCCAAATCAATGAGGAGGTAAGGAATTCAGGAAGACTGTCTTCATGATTCCAGAGACACTAATTAAAAACCAAGTCACTTAAAAGCATAACTATTGTAAATAATTTTAGCATAACAGGAAGCTGAGGTAGGAGGTCTGGGAGTTTGGGACCATCCCAGGCTACACAGTCACTCCAAGACCAGCATGAGTATAGGGTCGTCCCCCTCCTTCCCCAAAAGTTTTAGCACAAGCAGATGCAGATTTGTTTTGTGTAGCTGGAGATCAAGTGAACATGTGTAAATGAAAATGAACTATGAAGTTGATGTATTCTCTTAAGTCAATACAGTCACATTCCTGAAGATTACTGGCCCCGAGTAAACCCCACCAAACTCACTCTTGGGTCCTTAAACAGGACAACAATGCATTGAAGTCTGCATATTATAGGTAGTTCTGACTGCAGGAGCTCTAGAAAGGTAGTAATCTAAGTAAAGAAGCACACCATGAGTCGGCTCAGTGGTTAAGAGCACTAGCTGCTCTTTCAGAGGACCAGGGTTCAATTCCCAGTACCCACATGGCAGTTCACAACTGTAACTCCAGGTCTAAGTAATNTGACACTTTGTCCCAGCACCTCAGCTTCTTACCCTATTGGGTTTAATTTATCAAATGATACTTTGTGTTTTTTCTTAATATGTAGGAGGACTACTGAGGTGTACTATGCAACTGATTCAAGTACACGTTACAAATATTAAAACCACCTTGGATGCTACAAAAAGAGGCAAGAAGGAAGTCTGATATGAAAGACAATGGTGCTTCCCCAAACAGATGATATTTCAATTATCCTGCTAAGAAAGACTCAGTATAAAGTGCTCAAGTATTCCTTCATATGTGTAAAAGATTAAGTGGAGTAATAAAAAATATTGAATGGCTTTGTCAGTAAAAATGGTAAAAGAATGCAAATGACTTGGGCGTAACTAAGACAATCTGAAGAGACAGATTCTTCCTTTAAGACGTTTGTTTAAAGCTCACAAACCAAGCCACTGAACAGACAGAGAGAGGGAGGGCTCAAAAAGCAGAACTTTGTGGTGAGATCTTTTACTTAAAATAGAAAAGTAAACCCATCACAAAAAAGAATTTCCATAATTTTGACTTGTAGTTTCTACCAACATTATCCAGGGCTAC
>LZPO01044477.1:281897-293044 GCA_001675575.1 Neotoma lepida | reverse complement strand
AAAAAAAAAAGCCAAATTTATGTAGTGCTCAATATTAATTCACTGCTACTTTTAGAGAATTGGAATAAAATCTCGATTCTCTTAGCTTAAACATTATTAACAATAGGTTCTTTTCTCCTTTGCAACACCATTATTGAACTAAGAGTGATACAAAAGAATCAGGAAAGAGCAAGACTCAAGCAGATTAAAAGAGCATAGAAGGGGTTGGAGATGGCTCAGCTGTTAAGCGCACCAGCTGCTCTTCCAGAGGTCCTGAGTTCAATTCCCAGCAAGCACATGGTGACTCACAGCCATCTATAGTTGGATCTGATGCCCTCTTCTGACTTGTAGGCATACAGGCAGATGGAGTACTCATATACATAAAATAAATAAATCTTGAAGAAATAAAAAAGAGCATAGAAGAGGGTCTACAAGAGACCTATATCTACTAAAAATATGCACCGTCTTGAAAAAAACTATTTGCGAATTTGTTAAACCAAGTTAGACATAAGATACGGAACTTAAACCTCAAAATTTCTGCCACTTCAAAAGAAATAATGTAAGAAACTTGTCTAAAACTGTTTCCTTAGCAACTGAGAACCTAGTGACTATCCACAAACAACATAAGCCCTTATACAGCCCATTTTCTTACATGTACCTTTCAGAGTAACACTATCAAAACTATAATAAAGGCAAATAGTAAAGAGTGGTGAGAAATTAACGTGGGAGCTAAACATTTCTAATACCCATGGGAATGGGGACTAAGAAAATGCATTGCATGTTACTCTGAAAAGAACAGTTACNCTGAAAAGAACAAACATCAACTCATAACTTTGATAGCTTTAAAACTTCAAGAAGTCAGGTCTGTAATTCCACAGGCCTATAATCCCAGCACTTAGTGGGGCTGAGGCAGGAGGATTCTGAGTCTGCTGCCAGCTTGCACTACACAGTGATATGGTCTCAAAGTAAACAAACTAATTAACTACCTACTTATAAAGATGTGCACATTATATTCAAGACCGGTACAAGGCTATCCATTCGACAGGTCTATTGCAACCAGGATGGGCGAGATGGGAGACCTGCCATTGCCAAAACCGCTAAGGAGACAAGCAACGCTCAGCCTTGCTACCTTCTTCACACCTAAGAACCTCACAAAGGATTCTCAACAGCCTGCCCTTTCCAAGGATCACTTCAGAGCAACGTTTACACAAGTCTCAACTCATAACATTTGAAACAATGAGTCCTATAACAATTAAGATGCAGCCTCCCCAAGGACAAGAACATACTCTGTATGTGATTACAGAAATTATTCTAATATAAATCACTCCATCTGCAAATTGTAAATGAATAAAACACTGTTGCCTTTTTGAGCTAAGAAACGTGTCCTTCCTGTGCCCCCCCCCGCCATAGTGTATGCCTTAATCCCAAACACTGGGGAGGCAGAGGCAGGGCTCTCTTTGAGTTCAAGGCCAGCCTGGTCTATATAGTGACTGTCTCTTATACACATCTAGATGTGTATAAGAGACAGCACACACACACACACACCCTCTGCATTTGAGGCAAAACGTTTATTACATAATTCACATTTACAGTAAACTCAGAACACGAAATCCAACAGTAAGACCAATGATCAACTAACTTTTTTCTGCATTACCTATTCACTTTAACATTCGGCGACTAAGACAGTAAAACAGTACTCACATTTCTGTTGAATTTGGTGAAAGAATGGTGCATATAAAACCTGTGCATATAAACAATCGCAGTGTTTATTGTAAGCTGAGAGCTGGGATGCAACGTTTAGGAAATAACCTGAGAAAAATATTTCTAAAAACCAAATCAATTTGGATGGAAAACCCCTGATTCATTATAGTTCTTTCCCATTTACTCAAAATCCAACTCCCAACCTGTATATACAAGTCTACGGGGAAGACAGAGACCAGGCTTGAAGCCAAATTACTCTAATACACTACGTAAAGAGCGCCCGGGAATTATTTGCAATGGCTACAGCTTAGTACAGTAGAAATAAAGCAGTCGAAAGGCGCGCGCCACACACCCAAAGAACATAAAAGATCCCCAAGGATTCCCACAGCGCAAGAGAGCCGCCCTGGAGCCGGCAAGGAAGCCTTGGAAAACGCGTTCTGTAAAACATCTTGGACCTTCCTACGCTCCGACTTCCGAAGGAGCGGAAGGGGCCGCCCCTTGGCTTNGCTCACGCCGGATTCCCCTCTCGCCAGGGCAGCAATGCTATTCCCCACCGCATCACGCGCTTCCAGGCACAGGTTACACAACGCGGGCTCTCGGCCTGCCTTCCCCGGCTCATCCCCTCCTCCTCCTCCTCGGGCTCGCCACGGCAGCCCGGGCCCAAGCTTCCTGTCTCCGTCTCTCCCAAGGCCAGAAGAAGGCAGAGGCAGCGGCGCCATGTTCGCAGGACACTAGGCCCGGTCACCCGGCGAGCGCGACCGGGGCGTGAGGGCCGCAGGGCCGCAACTAGGCAAAGGATACACATTGAGACGTTGCCCCATGTCTTGGATGAGGTTGGCCGCCTGCTGGCGGTGCGACAGCTCTTCATCCGCTTCCACTCCGCAGCGGCGGCTCGGCGTGTTCTCCAGCTGTTCTCGAGTAAAGAACCAGCGAGAAGAAGCTCCACGGCCCGACGCCATGACACTTCCTCCTCCGCCCGCACCTTTAGCCCGCCCCCTCCCCGCCGGCCTCGGGGACTCCGCGCCAAGGCCTCGAGGCCCCGCCCCAATGCGCTTTCCGTAGGCTGTGCCACGCCCCTTCCGGTCCTGCCGCTCCCCGTGCGCACGCGCTTGGGGTCTTCCCTGCCGGCTCGCACTGGTCTCTGGCTTTCTCTTTCCGGTCTCCCGCCCCTCTCGGGCCCGCGGGACCACAATGCTCCGCGCCTGTTGTCACTGGGACGGCGCCGAACGTAGGGGTCACTCGAAAAGAAAAGGTCGACGCGGTGCATGCTGGGGCTGGGCGGGGAGTAAGGCGAAGGGGCGGGGCGGACGAGAAGAGGTCACGCGCCTGCGCGATAGGGTTTGGGCGGATGCTTGCCGTTTAGCGTTTTATGTCTCGGTGTGTGAGTTTGCGGGTTCATTAAGGGCAGGGAAGTCTTCTCTAGTAACGGCGTCACGCCTCAGCCTCCATTTTCCTTACAAGTGTCTGGGTGTATTTTCTTGGGGTGTGTTGACTCNTGTGCCCACGATTGACTACCGTCCCCAGGACGGCTCTGGGGAGGAGTTAGCTAGGAAAAGACTGGGGAAAAAAATAACGCTTTTAAAAACAATGATCGGTACCTCGGTGTCTTCTGTAGTTTTTCAAAGATCGCTAGTAGATGCTGGAGGTATACGCCTTAAAAACGTCACTTTAAATAAACCTAAAATAAACCCAAGGGGGGTTTATTTCATTCATTATTTTAAAACAATGTGCGTGTGACCCAGGCTGGCCTTGAATTTACTATGAAGCCAAGGATGACCTTGAACTTGCGATCCCCTTGCCTCCACCTCGGAAGTGCTGAGATTACAGAGCCGGGGCACCGCTGCAGATACGTTTCTTTTTAAACCACTTGCCAAATGTTAACGCAGTTAATTATTGGAGGGCATGACTCTCTAGGCCTTCCATCCACATTGGATGTATGGTTTTAAACCTGTGTGTGGTTTCTGCTGCTCGGGGTTTGGGGAAGGTTGGGGAGAAGCCGAATGTCATAACCCAGGTTGTTTAGGAACTGACAGAGGCTGGAGGATGTCTTTTGAGCCCCAGATCCTCCTTCTCTCACCTCTGGAGTGCAGGGATTATAGGCTGATGCCTGAAGAAAAAATTCTTTAGGATTTTATAAAGTAAGATCTCTTATAACTGATGGTTAATTTCATCTTTTTGCAAGAAAATGCCACTTACTTGGTTACATGTTATATGCCTCTGAGTTAATGCCTATTGTATATGACCAATTTATGTTTAAGTTTTTAACTATTTGCTGAAGTACAACTGGCTTCTAAAAAAGCAAGTAAGGGCTGGTGAGATGACTGAGCAGCTAAGGGCACTTGCTAACAATCCTGACAACCTTTTTTCAGTCACCACTGTTCACATTGTAGAAGGAAAGAACCAACTCCTACAAGTTGTCCTCTGACCTTTACGTGTTCAATGGCACACAGTCATGCACAATAGATAAATGTAAAGAAAATGACCCTATTTAAAAAATAAATAAAAGGGCTAGTGTGTTTGTAATTAAAACTTTGTCAGTAGTTTGGGGTTTTTGCCCTCAGCCTACTCCTGCTCCATTGTACTATGCTAATGTTTTGATTATTGTAGGTGGTTATTGTGAACAGCTACCGAAATATCTTATTATAGATATTATAACAAGATATCACATCTTGTTTCCTAGATTGATTAAAAGCAACATTCTATAAGTGCCTTCCTCCAACACCCATTTCTACTGAGAAAAAAGAAAGAAAAAAAAAAAAAAAGAAACGGAGAAGAGTTTCTTCAACTTGATAGCCAGTGTGATGCTTGATGCTAAGATGCTAAGATTCAGGACAAAGCAAGGCTGTGCCCTCTCTGTTGATTCCTTTCAACATTGTATGAAGTGTCTTAGGTGATAACAATAAAAAGAAACTGGAAGCAGATTGGGAAGGAAGAGATCTGTCTGTCCATAGATGATATAATTAAAACTTTTTAAAAACAGTTGTATATGTTGCTGCCAGCATGCCAGAGCACACATGTAGATGTTGGAGGACAACTTGAAGGACCCTCTTTTTGCCTATCATATGGACTGTGGGCATTGAACTCACGTCATCAGCCTTGGTGGCAGTGACCTTTATCCACTGAACTATCTTATTAATCCATTAAACCCCATTCATTCTTTTTTTAAACATTTATTTTTAAGTGTATGTTTGAGTGCCTGCAAGGATGAATGTGCATCACATGCATGCGTGGTGCCCACAATGGCTAGAAGACACTGTCAGATTTCCTGGAACTGGAGTTGTGAGCCAGGTAATAGCTGCTGGGGTCTGAATCTTGGTCCTCCACAAGAGCTGGAAGGTGCTGAGCCNTCTCTCCAGCCCCAGCCTTTTCATTCCCTTTTGATACACAAAACTATAACTGACNTTGGCTTTCTGTGCAGCTTCTATAATTGGCCTCACATGATCTTGCTGCTTTACACTAAGAATCTCCCCCTTTCTCACTTCTAGCCCCAGTAGTCTTTCTTGCCTTGTCCTTTCCTGCCACAAGACTTAAATTTATACTATTCTGTTATTTGTTTTGGACAGTTTCAATATGAAAATGTAAACGCTTCACTGTGATCTGATCTGGCTGAACTTCTGGCTTCCTCTGTTTTCACTTTCACTTGCCCACATGCTCCAATCTCTTCCTGGCCCAGCCCCTTTGCACTATTGCCAGGCAGGAAGGCTTTTCATGGCTAAATCTGTCACTTAAGTCTCAAAGTCCTCTTTAGAGTGGCTTTTTTTGGCTCCACAACTGAATATTTTACTTCCCATCTGTCTCCTAGTCACTGTCACATTTTCCTTAATGTCTTTAAGGTATTTAGCAGTAAAGAGAAATTTCCTCCTGTCCTCCTGGTCCTCCTCTTATCCTCTATTCTCTTGCCTCCCTCCTTAATGTTTCTCACTTTTCAAATTTCATCTTTTTTATTTANATCTATACCCCCTCCCCATCCGTGCCTAGAACATTCCTGCATCCCCAACACATAGAAAAATGTTCTTGTGAAGATGAATATGAGCATCTACTATGTTACTGAAAGTTTTGGGGTGCTCCACTGGGGTACTACATGTTACCTGAGAAATTGTGGTCCCTTCTTAGGTTTCTTAGTATGGTAATAAAAATTTTTAAAAGACTCAGAAGAAACTTTAAGGACAACTTTATTAGGNTTTAAGAAGAAAAAAAAAATGCCAGGGCTACCAAGCTATAAATNTTGGCATCTACCTGGAGGAGAAAGATGATGAGGAGAAAAAAGCCATGCTGTTTGTAAGCTACATGGCTAAAGGAGGAGAGCTAACAGAGAAAGAATGAGAAATTCCAGTGTGTGTGTGTGTGTGTGTGTGTGTGTGTGTGTGTGTGTGTGTGTGAGAGAGAGAGAGAGAGAGAGAGAGATTCTGGGAAGGAGAAGTACACAATCCCATTAAAAACCTAAATATTTCCCCCATCCCTTTAGCATAACTTAAGGCAATGGATCTCAACCTGTGGGTTGTGACTCATTTGAAGGTCTAGTGACCCTTTGACAGGGATCATCTAAGACCATCTGAAAATACAGATATTTACATTAAAATTCATTAATATCAAAATTACAGTTACAAAGTGACAAAATAATTTTATGGTTGGGAGTCATCACAACACGAGGAACTGTATTAAAAGGTCACAGTGTTAGGAAGGTTGAGAGCAGCTGCCTTAAGATGAGCCCACTTTTCAGAGGGGTGATTCCTTAGCCAGGCAATTGACCAGCCTAGCTGGAGTCTTAGGTCTCTAGGCCATTAATTTCATGCCATTTCCTTTAACGGGCCTTTAACACCATTGTAATTCCTGCATATATTTGTGACATCGAATAAAGTAATCAGGTTACCTGATAATCAAACAGTCATATCCTGTGGTTGGTCTGGACTGTCATCTTGGGTGAATTGAGAAGTGCCTAGCAGATTAGTACGGCTCACATCTGGGGGTGTTTGTGAGGGCCTTTCCAGAGAGAAATTACCTAGGGAAAATGCAAGTGGAATAGACTAAAGGGAAAAAGAAATCTCCCTTCCCACAGGTACCCTCTCTGCTCTCTGGTCACCATGGTTCGAACTACTGTGTTCCACCCCATCATACCTGTGATGCTGCATTGAAATTTCCGGTACTGAGCTGGAAGAAACCTTTTGGTTCAAGTTGTTTCTGTCATACTTGATTACACTGGTAGAAGAGTAACTAGTAGAGAAAGTTGGTACCAGGGAAGTGGAGTTGTTGCTGACACTTTAACTGACTGTGGTTGAGAAGAACTGGTTGGAAGGAAGATGTAGAGAAGCAGCTCTAGAACGCTTGGGAGGATGCAGACAGAACTTGGGAGGATGCAGACAGAACTTGGGAGGACGCAGACAGAACTTGGGAGGAAGCAGGCAGAACTTGGGAAGATGCAGACAGAACTTGGGAGGACGCAGACAGAACTTGGGAGGATGCAGGCAGAACTTGGGAGGACGCAGGCAGAACTTGGGAGGACGCAGGCAGAACTTGGGAGGATGCAGACAGAACTTCTGGCAGAGTCAGTGAGAATNGGTAAGCCTGTAGCTGGGAACAAGGATGCTACTGAGAATTAGAGACTAGAGGCCATTTGTGTTATGTTGTCTAGATTCTATCTGTGCCCTAAGTCTATTGGAGGGTGGATTGATTGGTAATAGACTAGTTTATCTGGAGCAGGAAATTTGAAGGCAGCCCATTATCCCAGCTTTGGAATGGGCACTCCTGCCTGGCTGCTTTTAACTAGTTTTATAGTAAGAACTGGGAGCAAAAGCCAGAGAAGATTTGAAAAATAATTTGGTCAGAAAAGGATGGTGTTCAAAGTTAAGGCTGAAGAAAGCAATGTCTTTGAAGAGATTAGGCTCTTAAAAAGAATCCAGGAGGGTGTGGGTGCTCTGTTGGGAGGCAGTGCATTGAGGATGCATGAAGCCCTGGTTCTGTCCCAACACTGCATAAAAACAAACTGGGCATGGTGGCACAGCCTGTAACCTCAGCACTGGTGGTGGCGGTGAGGTGGACAGGAGGAATCAGAAGTTCAAGGACATACTTGGCCACATCATGAGTTGGGCTCAAGGTCAAGCTAGGATACTTGAGACTGTCTTAAAAAAAAAAAGCCAAGCATCTTGTACCAGGACAGTAGAAAAGATACTTGGAGCCTATGGAATCAGTGAGCTCCCACTCACCACAACTACCAGGATACAGAGATGCAAAAAAAAAATTGTAAAGACTTTCCCTGGAGTAGAGAACTAACACAAGACTTTCTAAGATGTTCCCCCAGGAGGCCCCGGCGTCTGTGGTCAAAGGGGCTCAGCTACCGCTCAGGCTGGAAGCAGACATTGCCGTTGTCCACATGATGCTGGTTTTGTAGGCAAACAAAATGAAAGAGTCATAGTATGTCAGCCCACCCTGTGGCAACTGGGAATGAGTCTCTGAGGATCAAAGGATATTCCAAAGATCTGATATGTGGGGTACCCAGGGGACCGTAGGTGCTTGAGCTCAAGAGTAGTGCAAACAAAGCACTTCTCATTTTTGTTATTAAAGCAAACAAAACATGAGGTGATGTTTACAGTTAGCTTAAGAAAGTATGTCAAGGGAATACATTTGGCATTATGTCTTATCATCTTTGGTTACATGAAAAGAGCCAAGAGTATTCCTCCCAGGCCTTTGCCTTTCCCATAGAGAGAATGTGGACATGCCAGATACTCCCTTCATATCCTTGCTTCCAAGTGCATTCACTTATCATAGTTTGTACAATTCTTTCTAGAAGGCCACCTTGTGGGAAGAACGTTTTGCACTCTGTAAGTTCACAGCTTCCTTGCACAGACTTTCACAATAGAAGCCTCTACGCAGATTTCAAAGGAAAGTCTGGGAGGCTAGGCAATGTGTAACATTGTTAGAGTCCTTGCAGGCAGCTCCTTAGAGGGCAGTGCATGAAGCTGTGATGGTAAAATCTAGGATGGATGTAGTGGAGACCCCAGGGATGTTGGTGATGCCAGGAAGGTGGAATGTCTCCTGAGGAAAGTATTGGGCAGAGTGGAGCCAGCCCAAGAGAGGCTAGGTGGCTTGCAAATAGTAAGACCATAAGGGCTGATCTTCCCAAGCCCTGGCACAGCTCTCTGAGGTCTGGGTACTGGACATGGAGCTACAGGATTTAATATTTGCCCTGCCAGGTTTCTTTGGGCATATCGTTCCTGGATTCTTTACTTTGGGGATGGGAATGTTTTTGATATGTACTTGGGGCTATATACCTTGATATTAGCAGAGCACACAGCTAAGTATTTGCCCCAGTCTTGGGAAACTGGACTAGAGCTTTGGAGCATTGGGGTTGGGGAGGGATTGAATCTTATGGTATAAGGAGATGTGTTGGAATGTCAGGTTGACAAAGGATGAATTTGGGATGGTTAATCTTGAGATTACTAAAGCATGCTTCTAGGTGTGTCTGTGAAGACCCTTCCAGAGAGGACTAAGAGACAGTGACCTTCCTTGAATATGGGTGACATCATCACGTGGGCTGGGTCCCAGACTGAAAAAAGGAAAAAGGAGCAAGCCCATGACTACAGGCATTCTCTTCCCCTGCCGCTTTCCCACAGTGGTGTGAGCTATCCTGCTCTGCCAGGCCTCCCCCACCGTAATGGACTGAAACTTCCTTTGAGTTTTTTTGTGTGTCCTTTTTGGTCATAGTGAAGCAAAAGTAACTCACAAAAATATTATGTGTGTAGTGCTCAGATATGAAATATTTGAAAAGGAGTAGACATTTCTTTCAAAGATTTGGGAAAGGAGGAAAACAGTAACATATGCCTCCAATTGTTGCTTTGTTCAACTTTATTTTTCTTTCAAGACAGATTGGAGTAGTAAGTAGAGTGATAGTTGGGGAAAATTCTAGAAAGCAACAAGAGGAGCCGAACGGAGAGGGATATTGAAGCACAGATGGCGAAAATAAGAGAATGGGAGTCAAGGAATATGAATTAGATCTCATCTTTCTCTGTTACAGAGCCGTCACAGGGTATGCACTAGTAGTGAGCTNGTTTTGTAGTATAATGGGAAGAAAAAGGAAGTTAAGAGTGTAGTATGGAAAGATTATTTGATGTGAAGGAGAGATGCTGCCTGCTACTCTGTCCCAGGCCCAAGTCCCTTTGCTGCGACTCAAGTGGAATGGTAGGGCCTGGAACAAAGGGTATCATGGTGTCACCCACTCACTCCCCAGAGCTCACTCTACCTCCTGCTCTGGTGAAAATAGATTTACAGAAGAAATTCCCTTTAGAACAAGTTTCATCTACTCTGAAGTCACACCTCTGTCCCCGTAGCTTTTTCTTCTGATCTACCTTGCCTCGTCTGTTTGTTTATTTATTTACTTATTTAGTTTTGAGACAGAGTCTCACTATATATCCTTGGTTGGCTGGCCTAGAGCTTGCTACGCAGACCAGGCTAGCCTCAAACTGAGATCCATTGCCTATCTCTGCCTCCTGAGTGCTGGCATTAGAGGCATGCACCACCATGCCCAGCCACCATCTTTTTACTTTTTAAAGAAGTGTCCATCCATCTTCCTGGATTCAACCCAAGTTCTAAGATCTGCCAAACTCTGGGAGACTAAAATAAATTTGACTGAAGTGTCTTTGAGCTTTCTGTTGGATCACTCAGCAATTATTCCATGAGCATTTGCCTTACTTTCTTAACTGGCTCTTGGAACATTTGAGTTTGTGCATATCCTGTGTGTAGTGTACAAAGACAAAAACGTTCTCAGGGAATGACTAGACTATTGGAAAGGGTTCCAACTGGAAAAAACACAATTCCCAGGTCTTTCATCAAAATAGAGAAACCACCNGAACCTTCTAGAATAAGGCTGGTGTTGGATTTTCCCTATGTAGATCATTAATTATACCTTAATTTTTAATCTCCAAATTAAATAGTTTTGATTTGCATATGTAGCAATGTACTGCTTTTCAGCACACTACATTTCAGAATAAAGAAAGCCCTTATGAAACATCTTGTTATTAATAAGTTAGAGTATTTGGGAATATTACCCCCCACCTCCCACCCCTTTTCATTTAAAGACAATCTCATGTAGCCCAGACTGGCCTGGAATTTGAATTCCTGATCCTCCTGCATTGTCCTGAGGGGGATATTCCTTTTTTTGGGTAACATAATTCAAAATAGAATTTTAGCGATGTGTGTTCAAAACTACTCATGTTCAAAGACAGAAGTGATGTAGCTTCTTAGAAGTTTGTTTTCTGTGGTTAATTGTGACATTCAAATAGTTTTCTCTCAATACCCAAAAAAGCCAAGGCATTGCCAGCTGTGAGTTTATCCTGAATAAAAGAGAGAGAGAGAGAAGTTTTACTTTAAAGCATGATTGACTTGAGAAAGCTCTTATTAGATAGAGTCATTGATTACTTTTTTTACGTGTGTGTGTGTATGTGTGTGTGTGTGTGTGTGTGTGTGTGTTCGCGTGC
>LZPO01044477.1:258540-276203 GCA_001675575.1 Neotoma lepida | reverse complement strand
TTTTAAATTCTACCACAGACCAGCAAACTCATGGTTTGGAATTTTTAAATTATTATTTAGGCTTGCTCTCAACTTCTTTCTATAGTAAATTCTATATCCGCTTGTAACTATCTGAGTTTTAAACTTTTCCTACTGATTGATTATATATATGTATGCCTTTTATTTGTAACTANTTTAGTCACTGTTCTATTGCTGTGAAGAGACACATTGACCAACACTTAGAAAGCATTTAATTGAGGGCTGGCTTCTAGTTTCAGAGGTTTAGTCCGTTATCATCATGGTGGGAATCAGACAGGCATGGACTGGGGGAGTAACTGAGAGATACATCCTGATCCATAGGCAGGCGGGGGGAGGAGAGACTGGGCCTGGTGTGGCTTTTGAAACCTCAAAGCCCACCACCTTCCTCCCACAAGGCCACACCTCCTAAGCCTTCTAATCCTTTCAAACATTTCTACTCCCTGATGACTAAGCATTCACATGTATGAGCCAATGGGGGCCATTCTTATTCAACCAACACAGTAACTCTTGATCATCTCCAGCTTGATAGCAATTTTATAAATTTATTGGTTTTGAAATTGGTCTAAATCTAGGCTATCATCCTTAATTCCTTAGATTTTTTTTCTTTTTAAATCCATCATCCTTAGATTCTTTCATTTTGAAATAAATCCAGTTAATAATAATTATTTAGCCATTATTTTTCCTATGAGCTGACTCTGCCCATAATAATTCTTTGAATTGGACTTCTAAAAAAATCTTATTTTGAGATGGTTGGAATATAACTTTGATACACATGCTTATAAGCAACTTGAAAATTGCTTTAGTAAATGTGTGAATGAGTTGAAGGAACAATTTCTTGAATGGGTGTGGGGCTGGAGAGATGGCTAAGTGGTTATGAGCTTGTATTGTTCATGCAGAGGGACTGAGTTCAGTTCCAAGCACTCATCTTAGGCTGCTCACAGTGACTTGTAACTCCAGCTCCTAGGGATCTGACTTCTTCTAGCCACTGTAGAACACTGTACTCATGTGCACATAACCACATTCCCATATATATATATATCCATATATATATATATCCATATATATATATCCATATATATATATCCATATATATATATCCATATATATATATCCATATATAATAAAAAAACCCAACATCTTTTTTTTAAATGTTTGAATATATGAAAGAAGGAATCCTGAGGTAATTAGTCCTGAAATATTAAGTACAGGAAAGTAGGCATGAAAGAACTAGACATGAAAGTCTTGTTAATGTGGAGCTCTTGTTTTGAGGGAAAGGAGATTGTAGCAGGGAGGAAGTAAGNGAAAGAGATTCCTCAAGATTTGTGTGGTTCTGTAGGAAGAAGAGCATACGCCCCATCGGTTGATAACATCTCTACTTGACAGATGCTTAATAAATACTCGAGTAAAAATACTTTGAAAAATTGCTGCTTCTGTCACTCGTCATGATGGTTACTATTGATCATCAATCTGACAGCACTGAGAATCACCTAGATGACAAACCTCTAGGCATGTCTGTGAGGGAGTTTCTATATTGGGTTAATTGATGTGAGAAGACCCACCCTGATGGTGGNCAGTACTATTCCATGAGCTGAATAAAATGGAAAAGGCCTGCTGAGCACCAGCACTCATCTCTTTCTGCTTCCTCACTATAGATGCCATGTGACTAGCTGCCTTCTGCTCCTGCAACAATGCCTTCCCAGTTACGATGGACNATACCCTTGAACTGTGAGCTGAGATAAACCCTTTCTTCCTTAAGTTGCTTTTGTCAGACATTTTATAACAAGAAGAAAAGTAACCAATTCACCTATTATCTTATAGCTGCACTTTTCCTCGATGTTAAATGAATCATAAGGAAGAATCCGGGTCTGAGGAAGCCTAAGTATGGCCTTGCATGGACAGTTGCTCTGTTGTCTATTGGCCTGAGCTCCCTATACACAAGACTGTTAATGGTATGCCAGGTTCTCATCACATCTGCTCCCAGCTGCCCCAAATTGAATTTTGAAGAGTCTATTCCCCGGGGAGCTACTAAGATTATGAACCAGTTTCTGAAGCTATATGTCTGAATGTGCTAACGTGGCATTTCACATCTACTGTATTTTAGAAAGCCCCCTGTAAAGGTTCTGTGAGAGCCAGCTGTGGTAGCACAGGCCTGTAAACTGAGGCATGGGGAGTGAGTATGAGACAGTAAGTATGANGTAGGAGGTACTGATCTGTTTAAGAGTGGAGAAAGTAAGCTGAGCACAAGCAAGCAAGTGAGCATGCTCACAATCATTTCTCTCTGCTCTCCACTGTGGCTGTGATGTGACCAGCTGCTTCAAGCTCCTGCCTTGACTTCTCCACAATGATGGATGGTAACCTGGAATTGTAAGCTGAAAGAAACCGCTTTATCCCCTATGCTGCTTTTTGTCAGGGTATTTCATCACAGCACCAGAGATGAAGCTAGAACAGTCANCCAGCTAACGCGTGCTAGAACCAGGACTTCCTCTCATTGTCCACAACTTCTTNAGGGCGAGTTAGAAGCCTCTCAGGAGGCTTACAGGCATCAAAACAGGGTTTCCCTCTTTCGTACTGCCGTGCATTGGAAGACATTATTTATCCAAGTTATTTGGAGATGGAAGTATTAAAATAAATGTAAATGTCAAGTTCAATGAGAATTGGGCAGGAAACCCTTTTTGTCTTAAGTCATTTTAGAAGTATTTCTATTAACATGTCACATTCTACAGCCTGCCATAGTCCTGGAAATAATACAATCTTTCTTTGATGATAAAGAATCTTTTTAGTGATGTCAGATCACTGAGTTTGGATTTCCAGATTTGGTAGTACATATCTATGGTCCCAGCACATCTATAGCAAGAGAGGGCAAGTGGAGATAGGAGAATCCTGGGAAGGTGGTGGGCCTGGTGGATGCAGCAATGGTAAGACTGTCTCCAAACAGGTAGATGGTGAGGACTGACACCAGAAGTTGTCTTCTGATCTCCATGCACCTGAGTGCCCCCCCCAACTTGAATGAAGACATGCAGGCTTAAGGACACTTGCAGAAATTCTTAGACTCAGAGAAGTAAGAAAATGTATTGTTGGGCATTTTTTGTCTTACTTGTCTTTTGTTTTGATTTTCATTTTTGTATTGTTTTTTTTGAAAGAGAGAGAGAAAAAAAGAACAAAGTTGGGTGGGTAGGGAGGTAGGGAGGATCTATGAGGTGCTGCGGAAGAAGAAAATGACCAAAATATATTGTATGAAAATATTCTTTTAAATAAAATAAAAAAGAAAATGTATTATACCTACCCCCAAAAAAATTTGAGGCCAGAAAATAATGATAATTCATGAGAAATTATAAGTAAAAATCTAAAGGCCAACCACTGATAAAGTAGTTGAAGAACACTCCTAGAAAATAAAAGTTCAAAGGGTCGTTCCCATTTGGGGACTGTTTTTAAAAGAGAATTTGCTGATGTGACTGTAACTAGAATTGGGAAGCATTACTGTTTTAAAGAGAATAATGGTCATTATATAGCTTCTAAGTCCTGGATCTACTGGCCTGCGAAGGCATGTGAAACTTGAGGTTTTCATGCCCAAATTATAGTCATTCAAGCTGTCACAGTGTGAAGACAAGATACTAGAACCATTGCCTTTCCTGGGAGCCCTGCTCAGGATGTATACACACTACCGGCCTACTACCTGCTGTACCCACTGGGGCTCACGGTGAACTTGCCAGTGAGTGTTGCCTCGGGTTCTATTTCAAGGTGGGAATAGCACCCCNCATTGCTGGTCATCTTGTTCAGAGGATAGGCTTTGAACTTGACAGTGGTGTNTTTCTCATGATGTTTCCATTTCCAAGAATACTAGAGGACACTCTGTTCAACGGGACACTGTTCAGAGTGGCCCTTTGCTCAGCTCCCTGTCTCTTGCCCTCTTCTGTTGCTAAAAGTTCAGGACCCACAGCTGCCCTTGGCTTCTCTCCTTTGCACTTTCCTGCTTACGTACTTGCTCCCATTTTCAGTATTTCCAGATACTTTTAGAAAATTCTATGGGGCTGAAGAGATGGCTCAGAGGTTAAGAGCACTGACTGCTCTTCCAGAGGTCCATTCCCAGAACCCACATGGCAGCTCACAACTGTCTGTAACTCCAGGATCCAACACCCTCACACAGGTGTACATACAGGCAAAACACCAATAAAATAGAAATAAATAAGTTAAAAAAAGAAAATTCTACCCCCCAGGTGAAATTGGAAACTCACACAGACATACATACAGGCAAAACACCAATAAAATAGAAATAAATAAATTAAAAAAAAAAAGGAAAATTCCCCGTCCCAGGTGAAATTGGAAACTTTCTACAGATACCTATGTGCGATAAGCTGGAACTGAAATATGATAACTCTTCTGTGCTCTTTGGTCATCTTCTGTACTCTCCAGTCCTATGTGTTTACATCCAACCAACTGTGCATTGAAAATACTTGAAACAAACCCATGCTCCTGCTCCTGTGGGTAGCCCTTCATGCCTAATAACCCTAGCAAAGCTCACTGGGTCACCAAAAAGGGGGCAAAGAGTGAGAGTTGGGGGGTATGCTTGTTAGTTTTTTTCAACCTGACACAAACCTAGACATACCTGGGACATTTCGACTGAGGTGTTGCCTGCCTCAGTTTGGCCTGTGGGCATTGTGTTAATGGATGTAAGAGGGCCCAGCCACTGGGGGTGGGGCCATCCCTGGGCAGGTGGGTTTGTGTTGTGTAAGAAAGGTGCTGAACAAGCCNGGGCAGGGGACACAAACCAGTGAGCGGTGTTCCTCCTTGGTTCCTGTGTCAGTTCCTGTCTCCAGGTCCCTGCACTGAGCTTCTAACCTGTCAGCCAGATACCCTTTCCCTCACCAAGTCACATTTGATAATGGTGTTAATCACAGCATCAAAAAGCAAACTAAAAACTAAAACAGGAGAAAGAGAGGGTGATGGGAGTAACTATGGTCAAAGTTCATTATATACACGTATGAATATGTCATAATGACTCAATAAGAAGAAAATGCTTCGGTAAATAGCTTTTGTTTTTAACATGTAGAAGATGTCTCCCTTTAATTATCTCCTAAGCAGTATAATAAACACTAAGTAGACACTACCTACTTTGTATTATGATTGTAAGGGATCTAGAGCATTTAGGAGGGTGTGTATAAGTTATAGACAAAAACTACACCACTTAATATAAAACAGTTGGGCATCTGAGGGGTTTGGTATCTTTTGGGGTCCTAGAATCAATTCCCTTTGTACCAAGAAGCAATAGTACATATTTCAGATGTTTTACTAACTCAAACTTTCCTTTTCCCTCAAAAGAATCTAACCTGTCAAGTAGCAGCCTTCTGCTTTCCACAAACCATCCAAATGGGACCCCAACTTACCTTTCCTATGACATCTGTCAACAGCTTGAGAGACCGAGGATCGTGAACCAGGGAGTCTGTGTAGAAGGAGCCAAGGTATTTCCTGGGGTCAGATGAGTTGTCCTGNGCACAGAGATCTGGGCGCATGTTGAATCCGTGGGCGATTCTTCCTATTGTGAAGGGGAAGGCACCACCTGCAAGGAGGCAGAGGCAGGAGAATTGCAAATTCAGAGACTAACTGCTTGGGCTACAGAATGAGTTTAAGGCCAGCCTGGGAAAGTTTAGTGAGAGATTGTCTCAAAATAAACTTAAGGGGCTGGAGAAACAGCTTGGCAGGTTCTTGTTGTTACAGAAGACCTCTGGTACCCAGCACCCATGATGGGTAGCTCATAACTACCTTTAACTAGCTCCAGTGGCTCTGACACCCTCCTCTGGTCTCAGAAAGCACCTGCGTGCACATGGCACACACACACACACACACACACACACACACACACACACACATATTAACAACAATAATCTTTTTTAAAAATTCAAAAGGTCTTGGATGTAGCTTGGCACAGAGCACCTGCCCAGCATGGGTGAGGCTCTAGAGCCAATGCTCAGTAGCACTAAAAATAAATGAGTAATAAACAAACAAAAGAATAAATAAATGAAAAATGGATGGGGAGATAATTCACTTGGTAAAGTGAACCACCNTACAGTGACAGTGTGAGGACCTGACTTTGAATGCCAAACGCATGTAAAATAGTCGGGCACCCACTATAATCCCAGCTCTGGGGAGGGGGAGACAGAAGGATCCCTGGGCTTGCTAACCAATTAGTCTAGCCAGATTGATGAGCTCCAGGTTTAGTGAGGGAACCTGTCTTTAAANAAAATTAAAAGGTGGGTGGCACCCGAGGAACAATACCCAACGCTGGCCTCCTTATCCTTGGCCTCCACATGTATCCACATACACATGCATACACAAAGAAACATGCTAACTACACACACAAAAGAGGAGACCAGAACCATTTCTCTCCTTCAAGTACTGTCTTTTGTCCTCTCCTCGTCCACGAATGCACAGAGGAAGGGTCACATGAAAACCCAGGGAGAAGGTGACCATCTATGTGCTAGGAGGAAAGCCCTCACCAGAAACCAACCCTGTCAGCACTATAGTCTCCAATTTCTAGCCTCCAGAACTGTGAGAAAATGCTGCTTTAAGTCACCCTGTCTGTGGCATTTTTTAAGGCCAATCTGAGCTGATATGCATAGGGTCTCACCTCCATGTGCAAAACACACTTTGAGTTTGGGAAACTTCTCAAACACTCCACCCATGATCATGGAGCAAATGGCCNTGGTGGTCTCTGATGGCATTCCTGGAAGAGGAAATGGGTTACATGATTAGGGCTTGTTAACTTAAGCAAGAAGCTTAGTGACAGTGGCTGCAGAGCAGCAGCTAAGTTGGGGACTTGTCTGTGATGTGAAACATGGGACCCCTCTGCCCCAGAAATGATTCAAATGTATACAGGCCATTACTTAGCCAAGAAGAATCATCCGAAGGTCCCTGTTTGCTGTTTCAAGGAAAGTGNTCTAAGAGATGGAACTGACANAGGGCTTGGCTTTGGTCCTGATGAGACAGGCTAGCGCTGGAGATAGTTTAGCTTGGGATTCCTGTTTGGTTTGGGGTTATACACACCTCCCCTTCTAATAATGCACTTGGCAGCCCAATCCCTACACTTGCACGTACTATGCAAACACACATGCACACCTCTCCAAACAATGAACCTAGCAACCTCAGAACTCCTAGGCCCCCAATCTGCATCAGATTACATATACTCTCCTCTTTGAATGATGTTAAGTTTCCCCAGCCTGGTAACAATCAAATTTAGGTCATTTCTATTCAAGTGTATTCCCAACATATCCAGCTAGGAAGAATAAAAACACCTATCTGGTCTGAATCGGTTTGGGGTGCATATACAGTAAGGTAAAACTGTGTCTTCTAGTAATCTATTGGGGAGAATCCTCTATTAATCATCTTAAGCCTACATATAACTGGGCAGGTATNTAATAAAATAAAATGCATTATGGGAAGTGACATTCATAGTAACTGTTAGGTCCCAAACCCCAAAAGGTAGCCATTGACTATGTTTCAAGATGAGCGTGGGCTCACTCAGCTCAGGCGGCACACAGAATTGCTGGCGGATAGATACAAGCTCCTTCAGCTCAGGCCGCACACAGAATTGCTGGCAGATAGATACAAGCTCCCTCAGCTCAGGCTGCACTCAGCTCAGGCTGCACACAGAATTGCTGGCAGATAGATACAAGCTCCCTCAGCTCAGGCTGCACTCAGCTCAGGCTCACTCAGCTCAGGCTGCACACAGAATTGCTGGCGGATAGATACAAGCTCACAAGCAGCGTTGTTCAGAAACCGAGTTTCTCTCTGCCAAGAAGAGCCACTTCCCTTGTCTCTTTCTGCCTCAGGCAAACGGGGCATCAAAGCCACCCGGCTCTTCTGGATCTAACCCCCCAGGCCATTCCAGCTTAGACGTTCTTCCTCCCCCAACCCTGCAGCTACCTGCTCCCTTTAAAACCAACCACTCCCCCATCCCCCACCCTGGCCTTCCTCTCTGCTCCTCTCTGCCTCCTGAGAGGTAGCCATGACAGCTTTGGACTCCCCAAAGTGCCTCCGGCTATTCTGTCTACCACACTAGAGTTATGTGGCAGCTTCCTACTTACAATAAACCCTTTCTTTCCATGCACCATGGATCACTCTAGTTCAGTGGTTTCACTGCACCCTGACTTACAGTAAGAAAATAAACACNCNACCCAATCTAACAAACAAAACAGAGAACCAGACTGTCAGTCTCGACAGTGTATCTTCTACCATCTGCACCATCTGTTCACGCCTAATAAAGTTCTTCTGCAAATCTGCACGAGTCCTTATTTTCAGCTGTTTGGATAAGGGGCCAAGAAGCTGGAAACCCCTGGCCTGGCCCTGACTCCCAGTAATATTGATGCCCCTTCNATTTTCTTCGNAGTGCTGAGGATCAAACCCAGGTCCTTGTGCTTGCTAGACAAGNGCTCTACCACTGAGCTGAGTCCCTACCCTCTCTCCTTTCAGCTTTGGATTCACAGTGTTAGGTTTCTGAGCAGAATGATAGCTCTTGTGATGCTCTGCCCCTTGGCCTGGGAGCAGTTATTTGATGTTCTAGCCTGTGTTTCTTCGTGGAAGATGTACTTTTCTGTCTTGTAGGGTTTTTACGGAGTTCTGTAAATAACGATCTCAGTAAAGTTCCTGGCTATGACTTCACATTGGCAGTGTGCAACAAACATTAGTCAGCTCTGTCATCTNTATTTCCTCATCTGTGAACTTAGGGTAGCTGTCAGGTCCAAATTCTGACAGTTAGACAAAAGCCAACTTTCCTGAGGAACTCATGAAGCNGTTCCCAGCTACCAAAGCAGCCGTTTCATTATCAGAAGGGACAGATGGCTATCTGTGGTGCCTATTAGCATACTGAGGCACATGCTGGCCTCCAGGCTCCCTCAATACCACAAGTAACCCTTACACATTTCAGAGTCCATGCTGGCATCCTGGCTTTTCTCACTCCCTCTTACCCTGAACTTCCTCCAGCTCAGAAACTTCCCTCCCCCAGCTTCTCATTTTTTTTTTCTTGGTTTTCCAAGACAGGGTTTCTGTCCTGGAATTCACTTTGTAGACCAGGCTGGCCTTAAACTCACAGAGATCTGCCTGCCTCTGCCTCCCGAGTGCTGGGATTAAAGGCCTTCTCCCTCTTCTGGGCCTGCTATTTGGGCTATGCACTGTCTTAGTCTCTCTTGCCCTTTCTTGCCCCTCTCTTTGTTCATCTCTCTCTCCCCACTGCTCGCTCCTCTCATGGCTAAGTCCAGTCTGCTTGCCATATTCAGTCTGCTACTTTCTCTGTTGTGGGCTCTTTCAGATGCCTCTGGTGNTTCTCTCCCTCATATCTACAATAAAAAACTTCCCCTCAACCATACCTTGGAGCCACCATGCCTTCAGTTTATACAGCAGTGATGGCTGGTTCCTGGCAATGGGTTATTTTTAGGGTTCTGTGATAGCATCTGGTACATNGTTACAGCTCACTAAATGTTAANGATTACTGTTAATCCTGCCAAGCCTCTGCTGCCTCTTGGAGCTAAGGCTGAAAATTATTGGGTTGATGTGANTTTCTTCANGTGTTTCACAGCCCTAGAAGCAGCAGTTGGCTCATGTTGGATGCTTTAACTCCCAAGGAGCTGACAAAGTTGGAGAAACTGAGTCTTCAAGTGATTGTTCATTAGCTAGGATGTACAGTTAACAGGAGAAAATGCAGTCAGGTAGATCTGTTAAATTGGATTTATCTGAGTAAAAGCCCAATCATGGTAGTTGCTATGAGTCTCAATCTAACCCCACTTTCTTCCTCTGGCAGAACGGAGTTCCATGGATAACNGGAAAAANCCAAGAGGTGATGCTGCGTTCCCGACCCTAGTCCAGCACAAACCTACGAGCCAAGGCAGCCAGTATTTGGCCATTCTTCCATCCATCTGCATATCCCAGGGATGCACAAACAGAGAGCAGTTCAGCCTCTCAGCTGCCTTCAATAGAGAATGAGAAAAAGGTTATTCGGGGTAACCACTTTTTATGTCCGATTCTACGTTGATCTGAGTAGATGAGCTCNAATATTTTTGAAGTTCCTTCTTAATCTACATAGAAGATTCCTTGACCAATTATAACTGATTGAAAAAATAAAAAGAACTCTCAGAATTAATCATAGGTTGATGAATTTAACATATTGCTTGGTGAAAGAAATTACAGGAAACATCCACTACTCAATGGTGTGTGTGTGTGTGTGTGTGTGTGTGTGTGTGTGTGTGTGTGAGTGAGTGATAGGGTCTCTCACTAGCCTGAAGCTCACTGATTTGTCTAAGTTGAGTGGCCAGTGAATCTATCTGTCTCTGTTTCTCCAGTTCTGAGTTTGTAAGTGCATACCAATATGCCCAGCTTTTTTTACATGGATTCTGGAGACTGAATTCAAGGTCTTGGACTTCCAAGGTAAGCACTTGATTGACTGAAAATCTCTCCAGCCCCAACTCAAACATTTTGAAGAGCAAATGCTTAAGGTCTAATCCCACACTTTAAATGCTGGGGNATTTTTCCCACTGGTGCCTGCACAGTTCACCCCTTCAGGATGACTGGGATGGTATCCTTGGAGTCAGCGCAGGAGGGCGCCCTCCTTCTCCCCTCTTAGAAATCTGGAGCTACAGAAAGTGAGGAAATGAGAGCTAAGCATGTTTGTGTATACCTGTCAATGCACGTTCAAAGCTAGCCTGAGCTACATAGGGAATGCCAGGTCAACTACTAGAGCACAGACAGACCCCATACCAAACAAACAAACAAGTAAGTAAATGAATAAATAAATAAATAAATAAATAAATAAATAAATAAATAAATAAATAAGCAAAGTGATTCAGGAAAATGATGAGACAGGGATTAGGACTTTACAGATAGAATGGGGTAGGCTGGTCTGATCTAAGTCATGAAGACATTTGGATCCAACAGTGATGGGGTGTCTGGGTCTGTGGGTACTCTCACTGTTCCTGGATCCCAGTGAGTCTCTCAGCACTCTTCTATGAATGAAAAGAATTTACTGAAGAGAGAACTCTCAGTGTCTGAGCTGGGTAGGTACCAAGATGAATACTATAGGCTAACCTACCTCAAGATCTTGTGGGAAATGGAGAGACCATGTGGATGGAATGACCTTTAGTCAACAAAATGTTTGATTAAATCTCCTCAGTAGTTTTACTTGTGAGTTTTTTCGTCAACTTGATACAAGATAGACTTACCTGGGAAAAGAGAACCTCAACTGAGAAACTGTGTCCATCAGACTGCCTGTAGGCAAGTCTGTGGGGACCTTTTCTTGATTAGTGATGGATGTGGGAGGGCCCAGCCCACTGGGCAGGTAGTTCCCCAAGTTGCTTTGATCATGGTGTTTTATCCCAGCAATAGAAGGAAAATTAGGACACTAGTCATTAATATTAGTGATCACTAGGATTCTAAGCCAGCTCTCACTAGGACATTTTCTTTTTAAGTATATTGGGGTACAAGTGTGATTCATTCCANCTCTACACACAAATATTTGTGCTAACCCAGCTGATACAATGTGACTTGTGTATGTAAGTATTTTTTAAATGGCACAGTTTTGGATAGCTAGGGATCNTAGACATGACAGGCAAAGGATGAACTGGAGATCTCCATCTCAGTGGGCTCTGCGGAGCGCAGTGACATAGGCTTTTGAAGGCACAGAAGCCAACTGCTTCCTGATCATGAACGCAAGTTGGAAAGAGAATACTGACTTCATGGGGTGCCATAGGCTTCCCCAAAGCACCTGATCACGGCACCTTGTAAGATCTGACCTCTCGGACTGGAGAGATGGCTGAGCGGTTAAGAGCACTGGCTTCTTCTCCAGAGATCCTGAGTTCAATTCCCAGCAACCACATGGTGGCTCACAACCATCTATAGTGGGATCCGATGCCCTCTTCTGGCATAAAGGTGTACATGCAGATAGAGCATTCATGCATAAAATAGATAAATAAATCTAAAAAAAAATAAGATCTGACCTCTGGTTAGGATAAGACTTGATTCAAGTCTAAGTAACATGAAAAACAATTTCCTTCTATGTTTGGGGCATGGTAGAGAACACAAACCTCATACTCTGAAGATCATAACTAACATTTATGGAGAGCTTAATACCAATGCTGCTATAAGAATTTTACAGCTATTAGGCTGAGCACATGACTCAGGTAGTAAAGTGCCGGCTGTGCAAGCCTGAGGACCAGAGTTCGGATCCCCAGAACCCATGGAAAAGCTGTGCACAGCAGCATGTATTTGTAACTCCAGTGCTGGGGGCTAGAGACACTAGCATCTCTGGAGCCCATTGGGCTGCTAATTTAGTGGGGTCAGCAAGCTCCAAGTTCAGTGAGATACTGAAAATAAGGTGAAAGGGCTGGTGAGGTGGCTTAGTGGCTAAGATCCACTGTGACTGCTCTTCCAGAGGATCAGCATTTGGTTCCCAGCATCCATTTGATGGCACACACACTCACACACACACACACACACACACACACACACACACACACACACACCACACCACACCCAAACAGGAATTTTACAACTACTAACTCATTTAATCATTTATGAGACATGCACTTTGTATGTTATACATGTTCAGAGACGTGTGCTCATGCCTGCCTCATCTTACAGAGAAGAGAGAACCCACGTAACTTAGTCAGGTCTTGGCGTCTGATCAGTGGTAGAGTCATGTGATTAGGCGCTAATATTCTGCTTGCCTCATACCAGCGATGAAATAATTTTGTACCTGAGTGTATGTTACTAGGTTTATTCATTTAGAAGAGAGGTCTACGGGAAAGGGGCGGGAGCATTGGGATGCTGCGGAGTGCCACGACGCCCTTGAAATGACGGCACTAACTTGGCTGTAAGTTCTTCCNGTTTGTTTGAGCATGTTACTGACGCAAGCTAGAAAGGAGCTGAGCAGGCCAGCCTTGCTAACCAAACAAATAGATTGTCAGACCAGGGACACTGCAGGTCAACTCTGGTCCCTCAGAGACTGGCATGCTCCCAAACAATCTCATTGGAGTGATGGATGGGTTGAGCTCGGCACTCANATGGAAATGTCTGTGTGCACTCCAGCNGCTGCTATTGCTTTCCAGCTCCCCAGGAATTTATAAATCCAGTTCCGATGAATACTAAAAATGACTTGTAGCTGAAGACTCTCTCACACTGTGCTGAGGCAACTTGGATGCATGAGTAAATAAATCCTTGTTCAAAGCTCACCGAAATTTCCAGAAAACATTCTTTGCATCAGCTGAGCCTCTGCTGCTAATTCATTCAGAGAGTTCAGTATTAAGAAGGATATTAAATCTTTAGAGGCAGTTTCACAGGCAATTCCCTGCATGGTGGGCAGTNGCCACAGACATGGGAAATTGTTTGCATGTGATCAGAGCTCCATAAATATTAAATGAACAAATGACAGAGAGTAGAATGCCTGGTGAGTCTGCAAACATCTACTGAAATCAGTACTGACGANTTTGCATTACGATGGAAATGATAGGAAACTCTCCCATAGCATTATAATTGTGAGAGGAGAGTGAGATTGTAAAAAATGCAGTTGAGTGAAGAATTCTGGATCTTAAATCCTGGTACCAAGGAGGGCTGATTCAGTTACAGGATGAGGAAGGAAGAATGGTGGAGAGAATCGTGGGGTGTGAAGCTGGGCGCTTCAGAACTGGATAGTATCATTCTGAAAATGTTNTTAATTTTGAAATATTTTAAATGTAGAAATTATAAACAATAACACAATAAACACTCATATACTCACCATCTGAGTTCATTAAATGCTAACATTTTCATGGCACTCTTATCTATATATGTAAAACCTCCATTTATCTATATATGTATCTGTTATATATCTGTCAATTATTTATAACCTATGATATATAGATACCATCCACCCATCTNGTGATATATCTATCTATTCATATTTCTCCCCTTTCCTCTCTTTCTGTCTTTCCTTCTCATCTCTATATATTTATTTTGAGGGTTTTGAGACAGGATCTTGCTNTATATCTNGGGCTTGCCTGAAACTCACTATGTAGTCCAGGCTGGCCTCAAATTCATGATCCTTCTGCCTCAGACTCCTGAATGGTGAGATTATAGGCTGTGCCTCCAGGCTCAGTTTCATTATGTATTTTTATTATGTACTGCCAAAATACATCTTTAGCTGCCTAAGGTTCTTTGTTTGTTTGGTTTGGTTTTTGGTTTTTGAAGACAGGGTTTCTCTGTGTAGCCCTGGCTGTCCTAAAACTTGCTTTGAAGACCAGATTGGCCTCAAACTCAGAGCTCCGCCTGCTTTTGCCTGAGTGCATGGATTAAAGGCGTGCACCACCATGCCCAGCTTCTTCCTAAGAGTCTTAGTTGAGGATTGATATTAAATAAAAACATGGCAATACACTGGAATATTCTGCAATTTTAAAAAAGTCATTCATCAAGATAATCTTCATTGGGCTGGGGAGGAACAATGGATAAAATGCTTGTCATACAAGTNTGGGGACTATTGTTTATGTTCTCAGAACCCACATAACAGCCAGGTGGCTGCCTGTAATCCTAGTACTGAGGAACTGGAGACGGGATACTTGGGCTAAGCTGGAGGAAACAGGCAAACAGCAAGAGACCTGCTCCAGTAAATAAGGTGGAGAGCTATCTAGGAAGATGCCTGATGCTATGCACCACATGTATGCACACATGTATGCCCACACACATGCAAACATGATTATAAGTATGCATGCCACATGTACACACGTACACACACACACACACAGAGAGAGACAATGTTTATTTAGCTTGTAAATTTTCAATTAGGAGACGAGATCATATGTGTAACAGAATTCCAATTTTGTTAAAATATAGACATGCAAAGCTTTTAAATGAAATGAGATATAACAATGGTTACTATCTTCCGGTGGAATGATTGGTATGTTTGTCTTTCTTTTTATACTTTTTTGTATTTCTACAGTCTCTTCAAAATTACTTTGTATTTTTAAAAAATATTATTTTTCCATTGCAAAAAGAAAAGTGTGTGTGTGTGTGTGATTATGTAAAGAGCTAGCAATGAGGGTGACATTAGGTTTCCATGTACAATGAAAAGGAGCAGCAGGACGATACAGGAAGAGAGAGATTTCATTTGAGCTACCCCAGGGCAGGCCTGGGAAGTGTCCCATCTCCTTCTGCAGAATGGCTCACTCTTTTGNTAGGTTTCTACATCTTCTGCCTACATCTAAAGTCACTGGCCTCTTTGGAGTGTCCTGCTCCCCTGNGCCCGGTGGTATGATCCCTTCTTGGTCCCCCACCAGCACGGTGTTCACTGGCCCAAGGCTGTGCCACTGCNTGTTGGCTGAGCAAATGTTGGCTGAGCAAAAGCTGCAGTACTCACGGTGTAGACAGGGAAGAGTTNNGGGTCGTTCAGGTCCCACATGTTGATGTGGGAGCCAATCTGGACTCCTGGAAATCCTAGCTCTCTCACACAACGCTCCATCTCCTCCACGGCCAGCTCTGGGGCTTGCATAGGCAATGTCCCCAAACCCACAAACCTTCTAGGATATCTGGCAACGGTGGCAGCTAGGTCATTGTTTAAAAACTGGCACAGCTCCAACGTATCCTTAGGTTTGGCCTGGTGAGACAGAAAAGGTTTCATGCCAGTCAAAACCGNCTTTATTAGACGTTCATTCTGAACAACATTGCCTCTTAGATGAAAATATCCACCCTTCTTAACGATTTTATGCTTTAGGAAGAAGAGGCATGGACTGAGGAACGCACTGGCTACAGGAGACCCAACCTCTGTGGAAGCAAAGAGAACTGCGCGGATGCTGCTGGTTAATTAGAGAACAGAGGCCAGAAGCTGTGGCTGAGCCTGATGGGCTAAGTACCGGGCTGCTCCAGCTTAGACATGGAAAGATGATGGGNCACTACCAGCAGCAGAAAGACCTTGAAGGCCTTCCCAGTGCGAAGCTGAAGTGCTGAAGCTGCCATCAAGGCATCTGTCTTGGNTCCTTGAAGGCTACCAGGCCTGCTTCCGTACTGGTCCCGTTTCATCTGTCCTCCTCCCCACCCTTCCTGTGAGCTCTGACACTGAGGCAATGGGCTTGATTTCCCTTCCCCCAGCCCTCTCTGTTTACTAGGCTCAGTGATTCCCCTATATCCAGCTTCTACAGTACTGGGGTTACAGGCTCAAATGTGGCCATGCCTAGCTTTTTAAAGCAGGTTCCAGAATCAGAGCACTGAGCCATTTCTCCAGCTCCCATACCCACTTCTTTGTGTGGGTTCTGGGGATTGAACTCAGGTTCTTGGTGCTTGCAAAACAAACACTTTATCTCTCCACACCCACAGAGAGGTTTCAAGATGTTTTCTTTTTTATAGTGATCTAATCAGAAGCATAGAGACCTGAGTCATGTCTGCTGGATTTGTGAATACAGGTGGGGAAAGTATGGAGAACGGAGTGGTGTTTGCATTGCTCCTAACTCACACTTCAACCACAGCAACTACCAGGTTAGCGAGTTCTTAGCTCTGTACCAAAAGTTCCCTCCACGGTCTCAAAATCAATCCTGAAACTCTTAGTGCTGGAGAACTGTTGACTTGTGGAAAGGCATCTAGGACTTCCCTTTTGTACATTTCCTCAGGAAGCATAATATAGTTGGCTTTATTATCCTACTTCACAATCCTTACCTCAGAGTGCACCAGCTTATCAGCAGTTCAGCAAGGCATGGCAGGGGTTAGTCTGACAGACGAGCTCTGATGGGGACTCAGTCTACAACTGAACTGTGTGGTGAATCTAGATGTGGGTCTGACAGCCACATACTGGTTACTGTNCTGAAGCAAGAATGAGGCTTAGAAGGCAGTCTAGGGAGAACATGCTACCAGCCTATAAAGGAACCGCTGGAGTGGGGATGTGGCTTAGCGGACAGAGTGCCTGCCTAGGTTCCAATCTCAGTGCTGTATAAACCGGGCATGGTGGAGCCTACCTGGATCCTAGCACTCGGGAGATGGGGGCAGGGGGATCAGAAGTTCAAGGTGATCCTCAGCTACAANGCAAGGCTGAAGCCATCCTGGGCTCTAGGAGAGTTTGTCTCAAAAACAAACACCAGACAAAAAAAGAGGAGGACAGTTGTGGGAGGGGCTTGATGGGACCAGTTTCAAGGTTGAAGTTGTCTGTCATCTTCTGGGGAGCTGGACATGAGCCTCCACCACCAGGGAGAGGTTTGGGGTTTCACACTCACCCAGTAGCTAAACATGACAGGAACCGTGGAAAGAGCCTGCACTGTCACTCCTAGAACACAAAGGAAGACAAATCTGTGAGAAGAGCCTTTCCCAGATCGAGGAGGCCGGCAGCTTCCACCCCACCCTGCCGTCCAGCCCTCACTGCTCCTCCTCAGGCATGCTCTCTCTCCCCTACCCTCAGCTCTACAGAGAGGGAAGGTTGGNCAAAATTTGATCATTCAAGAAAATGACCTGACTCTATTTGCCAAGGATTTCTTCTAACCTCCTTGTGACAAAACTTTGTTTAGGCAAGACATTTCTCCACTATTTAAAGAAAAGTAGCTTATATTAATTATACACAGTAATGCATTTTCTTACATGTATATAATGTATTTTGATCATAGTCACCCTATTGTCACCCTCCCTGGTCCCCTCCCAGTCCTGTTCATCCCTTTCCTTTC
>LZPO01044477.1:244875-258363 GCA_001675575.1 Neotoma lepida | reverse complement strand
TCAAGTCCCCTTAATTCAGCTCCTAAATTAGCCTGGATAGTTTCATGCAGTCCCCAGAGCTTGGCTCCACAGTCTCCAATCCAGGCATCTGAAAATCTGTGATCTGAAGAGAGCCTACCTCCAGGGGTCATCGCAGGAACTAAAGAGTCAATTTGTGTCAGGGGCTTAGAACTGTGTGCAGAGGCAAAGACAGGGCTTACTGAAAGTGTGTCATGACTGTTGCCTCAAGGACAGTAATTGAGATAAATATACAAAAATAACAAAAACTAAAGGAGAAGCATGACACTTTCTGACTCCTGGGAGCCAAGTCTGAGTGTCACTGTTTTCCTCTTGAGAGGGTGGGCCCTTGCTCCCTCTTCACATTTACAGTGAAAGGTTGTTCTTTGCCAGAGGTGTAGGAACCATGTTCTTCTCCAAGCTCTGCCCCTACACAACCCCTGTGTATGCTGATAACCAGGCCACACAGGTGCCCTGTGGAGTGGCCCACTGAGAACCAGGGTCACACAGGTGCCCTGCGGAGTGGCCCACTGAGAACCAGGGCCACACAAGTGTCCTGCAGAGTGGCCCACTGAGAACCAGGCCACACAGGTGCCCTGCAGAGTGGCCCACTGAGAACCAGGGCCACACAGGTGTCCTGCAGAGTGGCCCACTGAGAACCAGGCCACACAGGTGCCCTGTGGAGTGGCCCACAGAGAACCAGGGCCACACAAGTGTCTTGCGGAGTGGCCCACAGAGTTGCTTTCAGCTTTCTGCAAAGCTGGATTGGAATGTTACTTGGGTATGTGTTTAAACAGTGACTATAAAAGCAGGCCCTGGACAAAAGTGCATGCCACCAGATTCCACACTTCCAGACAGCCCTATTCATTCGGTGCTGCCAGAGTGACTCCTTTTTTGTGGACTTTGAAATAAAATTCTACTTGGACATGGGGGTGTAAGCTTGTTATTCTAGCACTTCCAGAAGAGGACACAGGAGGAACAAGACTTCAAGGCCACCTTGGTTACATAGAGTGAGTTCAANGCCAGCCTGGGCTATAGATGAGACCCTGTCTCAAAANTCTGAAGTAAGCAATGGGCCTGCACAAGACTGGTGCTGTCAATAGTTAATTACAGATTGACTCATCACAGCAGGGCTCACTGGGTCGTACCCACCTTGCTGAACCACTGGGATATACTGCTAGATTCTAGGGGAGGGATAGTTATCGTCTTCAATTGAGTAGCCAATAGTGAGCCCACCAGACTCTAGTGGATAGTTCTAAACCTAATGGTCACACAGAGGATCCTGGTTAAAAANCAGAGGATCACAAGCACAACAAAAGGGCGTGAACGAGACTTGTAGGGAGTTGACAGAAGAAGATAAAAGAGAACATGTGCGTGTGTGTGTGCGTGCAAGTACGTGTGTGTGTATATGTGTGGTGTGCGTGCATGTGTGTGTGGTGTGTGTGCGTAAGTACGTGTGTGTACCAGTGTGTGTGTGTGTGTGTGTGTGTGTGTGTGTGTGTGTGTGTGTGAATGCTTTATGCTACAGCTTGCATGTGGCGGTGAAAGGAAAACCTTAAGTATCAGTCCTCACCTTCCTCTTTGTTCCTTGCCACTGGCTGGCCATGAGATTTTAGAGAGTCTGTCTTGGTTACCATCTCACCCCAGGAGCACAGGGATTGTAGTGCCCCAGCCTAGCTGGCCTTCTGGGGGTCCTCCTGTCTCTGCCTCCCATCTCACTACAGGGATGCNGAGATTATAGACACCTCCACTACTGCATCTGGCTTTCCGTGGCTTCTGTGGATCTGAACTCAGATCTTCACAGTTGTGTGTGGCAAGTGCTTTACCCACTGAGCTGTTTACTAGACCAGAAGTAAAAGTATTTTAAGTAATAAAATACACTGTTATCATTTTGGTAGTATATCATTCTGTTTCAAAAACTAAAAAGCTTTCAAATCCATGCNCTAAAAGCATTTTCTTGCAATGGCCCTCTTTCTTCTACTGAAGCTGTAACAGCATGGCTGGTAGGGAGGGCTGGTAGGGAAACGGGAATCGGAACTTGCCATCCCATAAATCATATNAAGTGATCATCAACTTTAAAGGCAGGTGCTGCTTTACAGCAGGTGGAAACACTGAGAGCATTTCACATGGTGAGTACCTTTCTGGTCCATTTCTCTGATACGAACTTCCGGGTCCCAGCAATTCTCTTGGATCACTCTGAAGACCTTCCCATCTTTCATCATCCTTGCTTCTCCCTGAGTCAGAAAAACCACATCAGCAAAGGCAACCTGCTTGGATAAACGCTGTGTTCTTGAGTGTGACCATTCAGATGGCAAGCACATCCAGGTGGCTATGTGTGCAGGTCAGCCTCAGGTGTCCGTCCTCTGGGGCTGTCCACCTTGGCTTTCTTTTTTTTTGAGACATGGTCTCCCACTGGCCTGGAACTCACAAAGTAGGCTAGGCTGGCCAGTCAGAGAGCCCCAGGGACCCACCTGGCTCTACCTTCTCAGCGCTGAGATTACAAGCACACATCAAGTCTGTTTGTTAATGTGGGTACTGGGGAATAGAACTCAGTTTCCCGTGCTTGCAATGCAAGGCTTTTACTGATGGAGCCATCTCCTCAACCTGGATTAATCCTTTCGTGAATGTTTTGGAACATGTTTCTTCTCCATATAGTTTTAGGGATTTTTCCTTAAACAGTACTGAGATAAAAATTTGATTGCTTAATGGAGCTCAGCTTTTCTGTCTCTGGCCTTTCAGGCTTGGTGTTGAAGGGCTGTACTGTGTATGTGTCAAGAGCTGACCACAGAGACAAGGCCTTTCAACCTACGTGAGTGAAGATGGCCCGATCCATCATCTTGCTGATCTGACCCATTGGCTGTGAGACCCAGGAGGATGACTTGTGTCTAGAAAGTGTCATATCTGTGACAGAATAGGACTGGAAAAGACCTTTGAGATGGACCATAATCTGGCTCTCCAGAGAAGCAATATATGGGCAGTGAAAGTAAGTAAAACTGTGTAATAATGAAGGATCAGCTGATTCAACATCATCATCTGATTTCTCCTAACCAATCCACTGTTGTAGAAAGTTATTTTAAGATGTGTTACATTTGTTTATGCTATGGAACATTTGTTTAATGATGCAAAGATGTGATGCATTCTTTTATGTTGCATTTGTTTAACTCTGTGAAGCTATGTTACTGTGGCTGTCTAAAACACCTGATTGTTCTAATAAAGAGCTAAATGGCCANTAGCAAAGCAGGAGAAAGGATAGGCGGGGCTGGCAGACAAAGAGAATAAATAGGGAGAGAGAGAGATCTAGGAGCTAGCCACCCAGCTACACAGCAAGCTATAGAGTGAGAAGTAAAGGTATACAGAAATAGAAAAAGGTCAAAGCCCAGAGGCAAAAGATACACAGGATAATTAAAGAGAAGCTGGTAAGAAACAAGCCAAGCAAAGGCTGGGCATTCATAAAAAATAATAAGCCTCTGTCTATTTTATTTGGGAGCTGGGTGGCAGGCCCCCCCAAAAGTAAAAATAGTAAAACAACCAACTACAATCCACTAATTTGTTCAGTCCTAATGTATAGAGGGCCAAGGCACTTCCTTGGGGCAGAGCAGTAAATGCTAAAATTGGTTCCAGGGCGAATATAATAAAATTTTAAAAAGTTAAAAAGAGATTTTGTTGTAGAAAATGCTTTGTACCATGTGGTTTAAACACTGTTATATTGTTGTGNTACTTAAATACTGTTTTATCAGGGAGGGGATGGATAGATGGTTACCGGGCATTGAGAAACGGAAGGAGAAAGGGAAAAGGGAGAGGCAGAGAAGAAATAAGAGGAAAATAATATGATTGAAGTATAGCATATTTATGTATGGAATGTCATCATGATGTCTCACATTTTGTACAGTTAACAGAAGCTAATAAAAAGCTAAAAAATTAAAATATTGTATTGACAATACAAAAAAAAGATTTCGTAGTGGCATTTCAATTCTAGTTTTTATTTCATAGATGTTGCTGTTTGAAGTTACTCCTAGTTTTCCTACTATTTCTGAGAAACTGGAGGGCTACTTCCTTGCCTACTACAAGATTAATGCAAGGGGGGAAGGGTTGAGTTTCTTGGATGGCCAGCTTACAATAAGCTAAGCCAGGCATACCATCCCTGGGTTGCCCTTAGGTATGTGTGGGGAGAAACTCACCTTGCCTTGATGTTGGAGCTGNACCCAGCCTCCATAGCCGAACCTCTGCAGTGAGGAGAAGTGCAGTTAGACTTAATCAGTAAAGAAGATGGGCCTGCAGCCAAGGTGCATCTTCCCGACACAGGGTCCCAAACTCTGTCCTATCAGACACCATCCTTCTGTGTTCTCTCCTCCATACCTGCTCAATATTTTCATTAGATCAATTTACCTTTAAACTGATAAATTTATAAAAAAAGAAAAACTCCTATGTCTGGGCTGGGGATGTAGCCCAGTTGGTAGGGTGCTTGCCTAGCGTGAACAAAGCCCTGAGTTCCATCCTCAGCACCAAATAAATTGGGCATGGTGGCTCACATCTCTATTCCCAGCACTCAGGAGGTGGAGGTCTGACAATATAGAGGTCAAGGTCATTCCTGCCTACATAGGGAGTATGAGACCAGCTTGGGCTACATGAGTCCCTGTCTCAAAAAATTGAAAGAGAGGTAGAGGAAGTGGCTAGTTTAATTGTTGTTTGAGAGTTTTATTACAGTTTTATTTTTTTTTCCTTCAAACTCCTGCTCAATCTATCATCCTGTCTCAGTCTCCTGAGTACTTGGAATTACAGGTATGTGCTACCTTGCCCAACTCTTAAGTGATATTTTAACTTCTTGGGGACTTCATACCTTCATCATGTGTTCAGTAGAACTCCTGAGGAGGCCTGGCAGTGGTGGCACATGTCTTTAATCCCACCACTCAGGAGCCAGAGGTAGGTGTATCTGTGAGTTTGAGGCCAGCATGGTCCACAGAGTGAGTTCCAGGACAGGCTCCAAAGCTACACAGAGAAACCTTACCTCAAAAAAAAAAGACCCCCCCCAAAAAACCCAAAAAACTCCTGAGGAGTAAAAACAGAGATCTATTTTCTTAGAATAGTAGTTTAAGAGTTAAATTATGGGATGAAGAGATAGCTCAACTGGTAAATGAAGGCAGAGGACCTGAGTTTGAGCCTGTTTACTCATGTAAAAAAGCTGGGCGCTGTGGCACACATTTGGAATCCCAGCAGACCAGCCTGGAGCAGCTTTCATTGTGGACTTCACCATATCACTGTTGCCAAGTTTCCTCATTATAGATCAAACCAAAGCATTTTCCCCCATGACTTCCGGAATCAAGATCCTCCATACAGTGGACAGTGAGTCCTGATTCCCTAGAAACCACTTTACTCTGTTTCCATGAATCTGTAGTCTTTCCACATCACATTATCTATTTTAAAAATGTATGTGTGTGTTTATGTGGGTGCACATGCGTGCGAAGGTGCAGGTGTAGATGGAGGCCGGGGAAACCTTAGCTGTTGCTTCACAGGTACCATCCTCCTGGAGTTTTGAGACAGAATTTCTGCTAAATTATGAGCCCCAGTGATCCACCTGTCTCTGACTGCCCAGTTCAGGTATTAAAGGATTGCTTTTTTGTTTTGTTTTGTTGGTTTTGTTTTGCTTTGTTTTTTAGACAAGGCTTCTCTGTATAGTACTGGCTGTCCTAGAACTTGCTNTGTAGACCAGGCTCTCCTTGAACTCAGAGATCCACCTGCCTGGCTAAAGGATTGCTTTTTAGTGTGGGTTATGACGATTAAATTTAGGCCTTCCTGCTTATAAGGCAAGTGCTTTACTAACTGAGTCATCCATCCCCTAAATCACGAAAATTTTCTTTAAGAATCCTGACCCTAGCCAGGTGGTGGTGACACACATGCTTAATCCCAGCACTTAGGAGGCAGAGGCAGGCAGATATCTGAGTTCAAGGCCAGCCTGGTCTACAAAGTGAGTTCCAGGACAGCCAGGGTTACACAGAGAAATCCTGTCTCAGAGGAAAAAAGAAAGAAAGAAAAGAAAAGAAGTCCTGATCCTACCCCTGTTTGAAATCACCATAGCAAGTAAAAACAAAAGATGNGTCAAATACTAGTTCTTTATAACTATTAGTTAATCATCATCCCAGATGTGTTGACTCTGCCCTTTTCTTCCTTCATTGCGCAAGTGGAGGTTGTGGGGGTGTGTCTATTAATATTTAAGAAGAAAAGGCAGGTTTGAAAAGAGATATTATTTCTTCCAAAGATACTTAAGATTCTCAAACAAAATAGCTCCGGCTTATTCTTTTCATTACTCCATTGGAAAGTTTGGAGAAACTGTGAGAAAAGATCAGAGACAGGTGTTTCAAAATATGCTCCCTACTAAGAAACAATTGAAGTCAAACAACATTCTGCTGTAGTTAATGCTACTTTAACATCGGCTCTAGAGGGCTGAGGATGTGGTTCAGTAGGTAGAGCGCTTGCCTAGCATTCACAAAGACCTGGGTTCCATCCCCAGCACTGCATAAACCAGGCATGGTGGTATACACCCATGGTCCCAAAACTCTGGAGATGGAGGCAGGAGAATCGGAAGTTCAAGGTTATCCTCAGCTACATAGCAAGTTCAAGGCCAGCCTAGGATATATGAGATACTGTCTCAAAAAACAAAACAAAAACAGACTCAACTCATTCTACTCTGATAATATAGGCCAGAAANAAAGGAATAAAGAGAAAGACTCTAGCACTCTAGCCCGTGTAGAAAGACTCTAGCCCTTTACCTCTCTCTCATCCTTTGGGACTCATGGCCATTGGAGTCTAATCATCCCAACATTGGCTAACCATCAATCCCAGGTATTATGACTATTGCTGTTGCTCTTATTCTTATGAAGGGTCCTCTTATCTGCCTGCGGCATGGGAGACTTCAAGGGACTAAATANTCTTCCTCTTTCAGTGGAGTTGGTGAGAGGAGGGGGAGTTAGTAGAAAAAACCACCAAGACTTCTGCTTGGAAGTGCACTCTTGTTTGCTGCTTGGAAAGTTTTCGGGACATCCATCTATGTACCCCCAAGTTCTTTATCTCTCCTTTTTTCAAGCAGTTTAAACATTGCCTTTAGGGTCAAGATGGTGGGGCACCTGGAAACTGTCAGCTCTAGATGTCCAGTTCTCTGCTTCACATGGGGATAGGCTTGGGGTTGGGGGGTAGGAGGCAGGAAAAGGAGGTGAGAATGTGGCANCCTACTATGGAAAGCTTTCTCCTCCCTGCAAAGAGCAGGCTCTGTTCTAGGCTCCGCTGGNTGTCCAAAATGGAGAGTAGGAGGATCTTTATTCTTAGGACTTAGCTGGAAACAACCTCCTGTGCTCAGATGGAGGATTTTCTTGGGACCTAGTGAGAAGATGATCATTCTCTCTAAGGATGCCAGAGAGTGTGTTACCCAGAAACAGTGGGCATTGGCTTAAACTGTTGGGAGGGAGTTGTGAAACTGGCTTTAAGTTCAGATCCCACAGTAAGAATTCAAGTAGAGGCTGGGATGGTCATGCACGTCTATAACGCAGCACTTAGGAAGCTGACGCAGGAGCTCATGTGTTGGATTCCAACCCGGGCTACATAATGAGACCCTATCTGGGAGGAGTGGGGAAGGTGGGGAGGAGAAAGAGAAGAATGGGTGAACATTAGGTTCTTTGTGCAGTGTACCTCTATGTGGCTGGAACCAAAAATTCCTCTCTGACTTATTCTGTCTCAGTCCCTTTGGGATACTCTGACACAATGCCACCCACCAGAGGCATCTAAACTCAGACACTTAGGTTCTGGTTCCTGCTGAGCCTCACACCAAGAAAAGAGTGCAGAGCTTCCTCTGGACTGTTTTATGAGAATCACCCAGTTCCTCGAGGTTTAATTGCTTCCTGAAGCCCCACCTCTGGGTACTCTTGCTTGCAAAGGAGGGTTTCCATATATGAATTTTGAGAGGATATAACATTTCGATCACAGAACTTTCTAAGCCCTTTCAAGATCTAGATCTAGACAAGGAGGTAGAGACTCNGGAGCTTGGAACCCTCCTGGTGTGACATTCTCTAGGTGGATGGGTTATGCTGGCCAGTCTCTCAAGGAGAGTACAGGTGGGGAGAGTCCTCTAGAACCCACTCCTTAAACTGTGGGTCATGATCCTATGTGGTGGTTTCTTAATGGGTGTTAGGAAAAATTTGGCAACAGCAAAGCATGCAATGATCAAAAATCATTTCAAAGTCAGATGTGGAATGAATCCGAGGTGGTTCTGGCAGTCTGTGCCCATGTTGCATTGTGCAACTTCCCTGAAGCCTTGGTTCTGAACACACAACTTGTGCACTTTGCACTGTGCATGCTGTCACACTGTGCAATGCCCAGAAACACTTCCTGACACACCTCCGCTGAGACTCGAGACTATTGTATGCAATAAACTGCAGTGACTGCTGTACATATAGATTCCAGCTCTTAGAGAAACATAACAGACTCATTATGGAAAACAAAGACTTTCANTATTTCCCTGCTGTCATTCCTCAGCTCGTAAGTATCCTGCTAGTGTGTTTTTGGATTGTACTGTATTAGAGTGCTTGTTTTAAATATTGCTGTCCCAGGACTGGGAATGTAGCTCAGTCTGTAGAGTGCTTGCCTTGCATGTATGAAGTCCTGGTTCGATCCCCAGCACCACATAAACAGGCATGATGGCTTATGCTTCTAATCCCAGCAGTCAAGAGGCAACAGCAGNAAGGTCAAGAGTTCAAGGTCATCCCTGGTTACACAGAGAGGCCAGCCTGGGCTATATGAGACCCTGTCTCAAAAAACAAANAAACAAAACATTTGCTGTTTGATTTGCTGGCTTGAAATTCATAAAATGGCTCCAAGAATTTTGGCTTGGCATTAGGACAGAATTCCCAATGATTTGTGGAATGGTCCTAAAAATACTTCTGCCATTCTATCTGATATATTNATGTGATATAGCATTNTCAGCATTGACAGTTATAGAAACAAAATGCCCATNAATTCTGAAAAGCTTGAAGATGTTTTATGTCCTGCAGTGTCCATGTTCAGCTAAGATTTAATTCTTTGTGTAAAAACAAACACATCTATCTCATTAGTATGAAAATTTGCTTTTTATCCTTAAATGTATTAAGGAATTGTTTTAAAGTAAATTTCAGTACATGTTTGATTTGCATACCTATTTTATACACTAGTATATGTCAGATGGCATAAAAATTTCTTGGTAGAAAGGAGTCCTGAGTGGGAAACACATGAGAAGCTTCAGAGCAGAGCCCACCATGGGAGCTCTGGGCACTTCATGTGGCTTTTTGTCTGTGCTTTATGAAGTTCAAACAAAAAGAAAAATCTGTGACTTTGGAGTTAATCCTCCTTGCTGCCACTAGATCGAGGGCTGCTATGAATTTGTGTGTGTGTGTGTGTGTGTGTGTGTGTGTGTGTCTGTCTGTCTGTCTGTCTGTCTGTCTGTGTCTTTGTGTTTTCCTAAAACTGTCAGGTTAGGGAGTATAATACATTTCATACATAATTTATTCAACATAGTGTTCCTCAGATGACTCCTCAGAAGCCAGGGCTTGAAAACAGTATTGGAAGAAGAGAGACACTGCCAGTAGCTTCCACAGGGCTCCCGGGAAGTGGCTGGGGCATTCCTCTCATAAAATCATTAACATCATGAAGTGTTGTTTATACTTTTCTAAGATGTGACCAGGACAAGAAGTTCCCAAGCAGACAGGCTCCACTGCAGGGTGTGAGGTCAATGGGGCTCTCTGTTTCCATTGGCCACGATGGGAGGCAGGCTTTCTGACAGTTCAGTACTATTCCCACACTTCAATCTGTTGTTTCCACCTCCCAGACCACTTACCAATGGACAAAGAAATGCTTGAGATCAAACATTTTTTTCTCCTTTGAGACAGGCTCTCATATGAGCCAAGATGGCCTTAAACTCTCTGTGTAATGGAGGGTGACCTTGAACATCTGATCCTCCTGCCTCCACCTCCTGAGTGCTGGGACAACTGGGATGGACCCAGTTTAATACAGTACTGGAGATTGAACCCAGGGCCTCATGCATGCTAGGTGAGCACTCCATCACCTGAGCTACACACTGAGCCTGAGGTTAGCATTTTTATATGAGATAACAGTGCNAAGAAAATTTGCTTGCACAAAGAACCACTTTTTGATTAGAATTTGTGTTAACTCACTTTTTACCACCTTAAATAAAATAAAGATGACACATTACCAGTAACATGAAAGTACTCCAGAACAGGAAAGACTGGGTAAGGAAAGACAGATACTGTCCCAAGTTAAGTTGTAGGTAGTTACAAGTTTCCTCTATGTTCCCACCTTCCTCTTTCAGTACCTTTCCCTTCCTTTCCTCCCTCCCTTCTTTCCTTCCTTCCTGGTCTGAAATATACCTGTCTCTTATACACATCTAGATGTGTATAAGAGACAGACCTCCCCCATGCTGGGATTGAGTGTGCTATCACATGAAGTTTATGTGCTATGCTGGGGATGAAACCCATGGCTTCCCACATGCTAGGCAAACACTCTATCACCTGTCTCTTATACACATCTAGATGTGTATAAGAGACAGCACACACACACACACACACACACACAGAGGACGTTTCCATTCTTAGGGAAACCCAGAGAACACTTCCCCCTTCGGCACTTATGCTGGAATCCAGGGCTTCCCACATGCTAGGCAAACACTCTATCACTGAGCCATGCCCACAGGTCTACCCTGCCTTTTTCCCTCTTTTACAGAGAACACTTTTTAGAGAAACCCAATGCACAAAAATTCCATGTCACAGACTCTGGAGATTTCTAAGATACCTGCTTCCCAGGTCTCCCTAACAGGGTTCACAGCTTAAAGATCAGGCAGGAAAGGTTTCAGACAGAGTTCTGAAATAGACTGAGAAGACATTTCACAAAGCTATCTCCTGGTGCTTCTAGAAACTATTTTAAACATTTTGGAAACCGACCACATTCTCTCTTTTTTTAATGGTCTTTTAGTTGCAACTGTGACTTTCGATCCTGTACTTGGCAGGTGTCATTCCAGCAGCTGAACACACTGTTTAAAAGGCAGCAAAACTGCTTGACTTAAATCATTCAGGAATTGGAAAGGATGTGTCATGTGAGGGGAAAAGAAAAGCTCCAAGAAGCCCTTTGTTTCTTTGATCCATTGCTCTGTTGAAATGAATGTAAAAGTCATCTTTAGACAGGAGGAAATTAGAGCTACTAAGTCGCTTAAAAATCACTCCCCCAAGAGCGAAGAAGAATGACATTCGGTTCATCTCCAAAGAAGAGTGAGATCTATAAATAGAGCTGTTGAGAGACTCGGGAAAAGGTCCAGAAAGAAGCCCGCACATCAGTTGCCGTTACCTTTTCTAGATCAGGCCATTCCTTTGGTAGAACGTGAGTGTGGATGTCAATTTTCATCTCCACNGGATCAGAGGAGACACGTGTATATACAAAAAGGGAAATCTGATGTCAAGAGATTTCTGTCATGAAAGTCAGAGTTCATTGACTTCCTCCGTTCCTTTATGTCTATCTTCAGGTACCAGTCAGAAGGCCTGGCCAGCCCAGGTTTGGTCCATGCCAACTGCCCTATTAAAGTTCAAGATTCTGTTTATCCACTTGGCTTTGGTTCAATACTCTTTGGTAACTAGGACTCAGCACAAAATTAAAAAAAGAAAAAAAAGGCAACAAGAAAACAGGAATGTACTCAACTTCCGGGGCCAAAAGGACAGCACGTTGCCTTGACTCAACAGTAGCTCAGACTAATTTGGAGATGGGGATGTAGCTCAGTTGGCAGAAGGCTTGCCTAACATGAATGAAGTCCTGGGTTCCATTCACAGCACCACTTAAACCAGACATGATGGTGTACACTTATAACCACGGCACCTAGGAAATGGAGGCAGTCGGGTCAGAAGTTCAAGGTAACCCTTGGCCTCATAGTAAGTTCAAGGCAAGTATAGTAAATATGAGACCCTGCCTCCAGGAAAAAAAATTGACTAATTTTGTATTTTAATATTTAAATTTTATCAAGATACATTATGTTAAAATTCAACTAGCATGTATTTAGACATAAAATAATTCAGGGGAGTTTTAAAGAAAAATGATATATCCCCTAATTCATCTCTTCTTATATTTGGTTTTATTACCTGGAAGTAACTCATGTTAATGCTTTTTGGGTTTTGTTTTTGATCCAGTTAGCTATTTCCATGTCTTTAAATCATATTTAAAAACTGCTTGTTAGAGCAAGGCAGTGGTGGTGCACGCCTTTAATCCCAGAACTCGTGAGGCAGAGGCAGGCATATCTCTGTGAGTTTGAGGCCAGCCCGGTCTACAGAGTGAGTTCCAGAACAGCCAAGGCTCCACAGAGAAACCGTCTTGAAAAACCAGTACACAAAAAAAAAAGAAAGAAAAAAAAAACTTTCTCGTTCACAAAAAATTTAACATGTTGAAAACATAGTAGGGGAAATTTTTTTTTTATTATTTTAAGTGTATAAGTGTTTTGCCTACATGTATGTCTATGTACCTCATGCATGTCTGGCACCCTCAGAGATCAGAAGGGGGCATTGAAACTGGAGTTAGGGATGGTTGTGAGGGCATCGGATCCCCTAGAACTACAATTATAGATGTTTGTGGGCCACAATGTACATGCTAGAAATTGAACTCAGGTTGTCTGGAAGAGCAGCCGGTGCTCTTAATCACTGAGCCGTCTCTCCAGTCCTGGGAAGTTTCATCTTTACTTGTGTCATCTTTATGGTTACATTTTGTTCTTTGCCTCTGGTTTTTCACTCCTCATTCATATCTCTTCTCACTCACTCATACGTACAGGTAATTAGCAAGCACTGACTGAGAGCTCTGTTGCAAAAATGGTAGGGGAAGTTTCATCTTGCAGAAGNTGTCTAAAGTGTCTACCATTCAGGTTATATTTTGTCCTCATGGACTTTTCATTTCATTTCTTCACTCAACTGTCCATTCATTCACTCATTTATGCATGCATTTAACAAACATTTTTGGAGAGTTACTATGTGCTGAAGATGTAAGGTTGAATGAGAAAAGATGATATACTTCCTATAATAATAGATGACTGTATAGAGTCTGTGTGTAGGGATAGGAAATAACCAGCATTCCAGTTGAGGGTGGGTGTGTGGTCAGGAGGGNGTCCACTGAAGCCTAAAGTGGGACTTCCAGTCATGCCATCAAGGGGAGCCTGGGGTAAGCCAGCCCTTTATTACCTCATTGTGTATTTACTTTTCCTCATTTTGGAAAGGAAAATGTTCAAAGGACCCTAGGGGCTCTGACAAATCTTACACCTACTCTAGGGATGTTCTCTTCTGCGCAATCTCTTCANTACGGAAACTNAGTATTCAAAAAGCCTTCTGGCTGTAATTCACCTGATTATGGATAAGTCATAAAAACACATTAGTGGTTGATGCTCAGCGTGAGAGGAAACAAGGGGAAATCTCAGTGCTCTTACCTTTCCTTGTT
>LZPO01044477.1:228918-242450 GCA_001675575.1 Neotoma lepida | reverse complement strand
AAACTGTGGGAACACCTAAATCAATGGGGTTTCAGCAAACTCATCTACTATTCACAATGGGAATGAGCTTCATCCTGTGAGCTGGATGAGACTTCATTTTAAAAAAAAATAGCAACAGACTGGTTTTCTCTCCTCCCACCCCTTGTCTATCTGTCTATCATGTCCCTTATTGATGGAAATATGTTTCAAAAATGTGTTAAGCAACTTTGTTATTGTGCAAACACCCTTGAGTGTACTTACACAAACTCAAATGGTATAGGGCAAGCAAAACACTTGGTAACACAGATAACATATGAAGCTGCTGTCACTATAGCATCATTTTGTGATTGTTGTTGTTGTGTGTGTATGTGTGTGTGTGTGTGTGTGAGAGAGAGAGAGAGAGAGAGAGAGAGAGAGAGAGAGAAAGAGAGTTTTAATTGGCAAGTTGACACAACTTAGAGTCATTTGGAAAAGTCTTGGTGATGGATTGTCTAGATTAGGTTGACCTGTGGGCATGTCTTTGGGGGATTGTCTTGATCCCTAATTGATGTGGAAATATCCAGGGCACTACTGGCAGCACCATTCCCTGTGTTTGGGTCCTGGCCTGTGTAAGTGTAGAGAAGGTGAAGTGATTAATAAGAATGGCTGCATTGCTATCTCTCCGCTCTTGACAGTGGATGGGATTTGGTGACTGTTCTGAGCCCTGCCACCTTGTCATCCCTGTTGTGATGAACTAGGACATGGAACTGGAATTATGAGCTAAAATAAACCTTTTGNCCCTAAGGTTTTTGTTTTTATTTTTTGGGAAAGGTTTTTATTATGTAGCTCTAGCTGTCCTGGAACTCTCTATGTAGATCAGATTGGTCTTGAACTCACAGAGTTTCACCTGACTCTGCCTCCCAAGTGCTGAAATTGAAGGCATGGGGCACTATGCTTCCTTCTATATTGCTTTTCTTTATTCAAGGTAGTCTATCACAGTAACATTATCAGACCAAGTTTCCATTCCCAGAGCTCTCTCTGGCTTATTTTATATGTATGCAATTAAGAGTTCAAGAGTTGAAACAGAAACTAGCTATTGGATTTGAATTTTAAAAGTGTTGACCTCAGTGGTAGATGGAAAGACTTTAAGCCATAGACTTGGGAAGAACTAGGGTGGAGACTAAATGTTGACTTGAGTCTGACTAAATAAAGACGATCTAGACNAGGGGAAGAAGCTCAAAGAAGGGACAGTAGTTTGTGGATGCTGTGAGTCCAAGTTGGANTGGGAGAAGAATCCCTGGATGACTTAAGAGATCTTGGTCTAGGAACGGAGAAGAGCTTCATGCTCATGCAGAGGAAGAAGCCAGAAGGCAGGATGGAGGTNGTACCTGGACCTACAAGGCTCTGTGTGGGTGAGCAGAGTAGCCACAGCTCAACAAGGTGAGAGAGCTTCAGGGTGATTGCAAAGGAGGAAGCAAGCCAGCTATCAGGAGGCCTGGGAAACAGGTAACAGACGGGGATGAGCCTTCAGGTCCTGTGTGTGTTGGTGGTTGGAGAAGCATGGAACTACCCAACATCAGGATTACCCACACTAAACACTACCTCTTCCTTCCATTCTTTTCTTATTGCATTAGTTACTTGTCTTGTTGCAAAATATCTGACAAAAGCAGCTGAAGGAAGGAGTGGTAACTATGCCTCACNGTTTGAGGGTACAGTCACGGAAGCAGGAGTGTAAGGCACCTGGTCACAGTCTTTCCACCTTAACTAACCTAATCTAGAAACTCCCCCACAGACATGATTCTAATCCTGTCAAGTTTACCTGCAAGGTTAACTATCATGTCTACAAGGGAGAGTAGGGAGACCTAGGTTAATAGTTCAGAGCATGAACTACAGCAATGACACAGATTTTGTTTCTTTGGATAAACTACTATTATCTATCTGTCTGTCTATCATCTATCTGTCCATCTATCATCTATATATCTATCTACCTATCATATCATCTATCATATTTCTATCATCTATCATATCTATCATCTACCTATCTACCTATCTATTATCATCTATCTAATTATCTATCTATCTATCTATCTATCTATCTATCTATCTATCTATCTATCATCTATCTATAAATATATCTATCTATCTACTCCTGATATGTAAAATAGGACAGTAGTGGTAGATTCTACCTTGGGCTGTTGTAAGGATTAAACTAGTTAAGATCTAGAAGGCATATAAATCTACTGGCTAATGGAAGTAATGGCACATGAGGGCTAGTCCTTGTTTTTCNTCTTACTGTTGTTATAAAAGCCTGCTGGAGTTTAGTTAAAATGTCCAGGAAAATGTGTAGATAAAAGAAACCTTGAAATGACTGAGGAAAGTGTCCACAATTTGATAGATAGTAAAAGAATTTATTAACAACTGTGCAGAATCATAGGAAAGTAGAAGAAGTTGCATTTTGTATCCATCTATGGACATTCCTAAAAAATTTGCAAGTTCCTTTAGGAATTCCAGGGGTCATTGTCTTAGTTAGGGTTTTTATTGCTATGATAAAACATCATGGTCAAAAGCAACTTGGGGAAGAAGGGGTTTATTTGNCTTACACTTCCACATCACAGATCATCATCAAAGGGAGTCAGGGCATGAACTCTCAAAGTAAGAACTCAAAACAGGAACTGAAGCAGAAGCCACGAAGGAATGGTGCTTACTGGCTTAGTAAGCCTGCTTTCTCCTACAACTCAGGACCACCTGGCCAGGGTGACACCAACCACCTCCCTGTGGGATGAAGTCACCCACATCAATCATTGATCAAGAAGATGCCCCATAGGCTTGCCCACAGCCCAATCTGGTGGCAGCATTTTCTCAGCTGAGGTTTCTCTTTTCCCAAACATCTCTAGCTTGTGTCAAGTTGACAGAACACTAGCCAGCACAGTCATTATAAAGTTCAGGAGGTTTGGAGGAGATTGGGGGTTGGTCATCTTATTGTAGGTAGGGCATGTCATCAAGGGCTGTGAAATGCCTGAGGAGTCATGGAGTGGCAGGAACCAGAGAACAGGTAAAATGTTAGCTTAAGGGAAGGCTGGGGAGATAGCTTTAAGCATGGGGACCCAAGTTGGATCCTTCAGCCCCATACAAAAATCTGGGCATAGTAGCAAGCAGTTGTAATACCAGTGCTGGGAAGGTGGAAACAGATGGATCCCTGGGGCTGAATCTCAGCCTAGCNTACTTGGTGAGCTCCAGGTTCAGTGAGAGACCTTGTCTCAAAAACCAAGGCAGACAGCACCTGAAAAAAAAAAGCACCTGAAATTAATCTCTGGCTGCACACATATGTCCACACCTGTACATGCACACAAAGATAGTTAGGTTGAGGGGAAGGGAGTCAAGGAACACTATTGTGCAGGTGGAGTGTTAACTTTAGAAAGGAGGGCCCTCCATCCTGACAGGCAAAGAAAAGATGAAAACGGCAAGAGTCATGAGCTGAAGGCAACCAATCATGCTTGCTACCTTTAGTCTTTGTGAAGTAGGAAGTGAGGCCATTGTCTGAGACAGAAGTTAAAGTTTACAGTAATGGCCTTCACATGGCTGGGTGACAANTAGCAGCCTCAGCACTATAGTGCAGTTGGACTTTAATAATGTCTAATTGTCCAAAGTCTAGAATAAAGCACAGTCACCCACATTGGACAGTTGTACTGAAGATATTCATGCTTCTTTTCACTTTTTATTTCCTTCTGTGTGCAGGTACACAGGAAGCCAGAGGTCAACGCAGGGTTTCTGCCGTAAATGCTCTCTACCCCGTGTTTTGTTTTTGTTTGTTTGAGACAGGGTTTCTCTGTATAGTCCTGGCTGTCCTGGAACGCCCTCTGTACACCAGGCTGGCCTGGTTTCCCCACTATGACTTTGGATCAGGCATCATCAGTTCCTCTGTCGAAGTCTCTTCATTCACTATTTTTGGAGTTGATGACTAATTCAGAAATGAACAGTAGGCATTCACAGAGCTGGGGATAGTGTGCCAGGCACTCAGGATGTCAGTGTAGTGTGCCAGGCATTCATAATATCTGTGCTGGAGCTGTCAATCTTTGCACCCCTTTGCAACACTGTAAGGCGGAGAGGCAGAAACAAATGCATGTGAAATCCAGCACCTGAGGTGGAAAGGACAAATTCCGTACTAAAAATTCTTTTCCTAAAGGGTTAAGGCTAGATTTGGAAAATTACAGTTTCTCCCTATGAAATTCCAAATGTCAATCACCCAGGGGAATCTAAAAAGACTGGTGTCAACCTCTCCCCTGACACTCCCCATCAGTTACCTTTTAACTGTCAACTTGACACACTCTGGAGTCATACAAAGAAGATTATCGAGGAATTGGCCAGGTCAGATTGGCCTGCAGCATGTCTAGAGGGGAGTGTCTTAATTATTAATTGATGCAGGAGGGCCCAGTCTACAGTGGGAGGCGTCACTTCTAGGCAGGTGGTCCTAGGATGCATAAGAAAGTTAGCTAAGGTCTGGAGAGATGGCTCAGTGGTTAAGAACGTTGGCCTCTCTTTCAAAGGACCCAGATTTGATTACCAGCACCCACATGGCAGCCCACAACCATCTGAAGCTCCAGTTCTCATGCCCTCTTTTGGCCTCCATGCGCACGAGGCATGCAAGTAGTACATAGACTTGCAGCTTGCAGGAAAAGCACCCATACACATAAAATACAATAAATAAAATAAAAGTTAAAAAAGAAGGCTAGCTAAGCATGGGCCATCAAAGCAGCATTCCTACACTGTTATTGGCTCCAGGTTTCCTTCCATGATGGATTATGGCCTAGAAGTGAAAGCCAAATAAATTTTTCTTCCTTTAAGTTACTTTTGCATAGAATGTGTTCTTACAGCAACAAAAGGAAACTGGAACACCCCACCCCCTCTCACACATACATCCAAGAACGCAATGCGTAGTCAAATTTGAATTTCAGATGAGTTGCAGATAATGTTTCCAGTGTAATGCTATTTCAAATATTGCACAGAGTGTAGTTGTATTAAAGCATTTCACTGCTTAGTGCTGGGACTGCAGCTTAGTGGTGGTGTCCTCACAGGTCAGAAGACGGTGTTAACACTGGAGTTATGGATGGTTGTAGGCCATTGTGTGGGTGCTGAGGATCAAACTCGTGTCCTCTGAAAGAGTAACAAGTGCTCATAATTACTAAGCCATCTCTCCAGCCCCTGGAATTTTCTTAAGTTCTTTGGGTGGTTGTGATGTTTGCTAAGGTGAAGAAAGATGGGGCTGGACCTTCCAAGGTGTTCTCTGTCGGGGTTGGCAGAGGAAGAGCTGAAATAGGAAAGAGAAGGAGGGGATTTTAAAGACAGACCAATTGGGGTTCATCCAAACTCCAGGAAAATCATCCTATGTGTTATCCTATATTCTGTATGTGAATTGTATGTTTGTTCTGATTATATTTCTGTATGTGTATGTGAGTAGGTGGGTGTATGTATATCATGGAGGTCAGAGGTCAACCTTACAATGTCATTCCTCAGGAACCACAGACCATGGCCTCCAAATACCAATGTCCATGAGTGTCATTGTGGGGTACTGGTCCATTATCTCAATGACAGAGTGTGCTATACATGTAAATCCATAATCCCAGACAGTGGCTGTTTGTGATTCTATAAATGGAGCTTGGACATGTGAGCTGTGGGCTGGGATTTTGAGGTCCATTCTGTTTTAGAGGGAACCCAGAAGTGAGTAAGAAGAGGAGAGGTACACAAATCATGGACCAGGGATCAGAACCCTTTGGCATGTTATGTTTGGGCTCAGAACTTCTATAGATTCAATAATTTCTTCCAACATTTTTATACTAAATTGAAAATGTTTCCCTTGGGGGCTGGAGAGATGGCTCAGTGGTTACGAGTACTTATTGCTTTTCTAGAGGACCAGGGTTCGATTCATAGCATCCACATGATGCCTCACAACTGTCTGTGACTTCAGTTCTAGGGGATCAGATGCCTTCTGCTGGCTTCCTTGGTCACCAGGCAATGAAGTGGTGCTTAGCCATCCATGCAAGCAAAACACCCATACACATAAAATATAATAACATAACCTTTAAAACATTTTCAAGGGCTGAAGAGATGATTCTGGGTAAGAGCACTGGCTGCTCTTCCATAGAACTGAGGTTTGATTCCCAGCACCCACAAGGTGGCTCACAGCCTGGAATCCAGTCCTAGAGGATCCAATGTTCTCTTCCGGCCTCTGTGGGCAACAGGTATGCATGTGGTGTACAGACATACATGCAGGCAGCATATCATGTGCATAAAATAAATACTTTAGACACTGTTTTCATACAGGTATGAAAACCTCCCTTCCTCTCTCCCCTCCTTCTCCCATCTCCCCTCACTATTAGTGTCCTTTGTTCCCCTCTACTGTCATTTTACAAAGACATTCATGATTTTATGTGACTGTGTGCTATCTAGGGACTATAATGAGGGAAAACACATGACAACTGTCTTTCTGAGACTGGCTTAATTCTCTTAATATGATTATCTCTAGTTGCATCCAATTTCCTGTAAATGACATAACTTTGTTCTCCCTTAAGAGTGAAAAAACTCAGCGTGTGTGTGTGTGTGTGTGTGTGTGTGTGTGTGTGTGTAGCTCACATTTTCTCTACCCATTCCTCTGTTATTGGACACTTAGGTTGGTTCCATAACTTAGCTATTACAATGATGTGGTCAAAATGATGTGTTGACTTGAAGTCCTTAGGGTAAACACCCAGGTGTGATGCAGCTGAAGGACCTAAGGTTTTAACTTCAAACTAGGCCTTCTATGTAGTCTAGGGTGTCTTTGTCAAGATGGGTGAGTAGATCATATATTTGAAGCTCTGAATGAATGGGTGTTATTGACATGACCATGGCCATGTTAAGGACTCCAATGGCTCAGACTCATAGGACAGACAAGAAGGTTCTCGAATCTCAGAGATTCGACAGCCTTTGCCTTCCAAGTGCTAGGTTGAAAGGTGAGCACTACAATGCTCAGCATCAATTTTGCAGATTTTAAAAACAGTAGATTGCACCCTCCCCCCAAAAAACCTACTATGTTCCACTGAAGAGTCTAGAAGAAAAAGAATAAATGCTCATTGTCTTAGTTAGGATTTCCATTGTTGTGAGAAAACACTATGACCAAAAGCAACTTGTAGAAAAAAGGGTTTGTTTCAGCTTCACAATTCTACCTCATGGTCTGTCATTGTGGAAAGTCAGGACAGAAACTCAAGACAGAAGCTGATGTAGAGGCCATGGAAGAGTGTGCTTACTGGATTGCTCTCCGTGGCTTCCTCAGTCTACTTTCTCAAACACCCCAAGATCATTAGCCTAGGGATGACCCCGCCCACAGTGAGCTNCACCCTCCCACATCCATCATTCATCAAGGCAATGCCACACAGACTCGTGTTATAGGCCAATCTTATGGAGGCTTCTTCTCAATTAAGAATCCCTCTTCCCAGGTATGTCTAGGACCATCCAGTTGACAAAATCCAACACTTCACTTAGCTAGCTTAACTCTCCTATGCTCTTGTAGCCTTGTGATGAAGGTCGAAGATGGAGTTCTAGGCATATTTTACGAACAGAGCTATCTCCGCAGCCCTGGACTCAGTCATTCACCCTGCAAAGCAACCCACAAGCAAGAGCCTCTCTGTTTTTCTGATGGTGAAATTGAGGTGCTTTGAAGCCCCATTTCCATCAAGCCCTGGGACAACATACTTCCTGCTGTTAGCAGGTCAGGGAAACGATAGGAGAAGATCTTGTCTGCTGCTTGAGAAGCCACTCTTTGAGTTATTGTACTAATTTTTAGGGTCCATGGAGCTGCTTTCAGGAATGTCTGAGGGAAGTCTTGGGAAGCAAAGAGAGAATGACGGGGGCTACAGGTCAAGGTCACGAAGGCAAGCGGTGTGAAGGGGATTCTTTTCTCAGGCTGAGGAGAGGACGGTGGCTAAAGCCCTTGAGGTGGAAGCATAAGGAAGCTGGGCTCTGGATCGTAGAACCCAAGGTAAGTGCGGTACAGGAGCGCTGATCTGTAATCCCAGAACCCAAGGTAAGTGCGGTACAGGAGCGCTGATCTGTAATTCCAGAACCCAAGGTAAGTGAGGTACAGGAGCGCTGATCTGTAATCCCAGAACCCAAGGTAAGTGAGGTACAGGAGTGCTGATCTGTAATCCCAGTGCTCCTGAGGGGAGCTGGGAGGTTGAGACAGACAGTCCCTGGAAGTCTGTGGGGCAGCTGGCCTGGTGGACGCAGCAGAGACTTCTCAGACAAGGTGGAGGGCAAGGGCCGGCACTAGAGGTTGTCTTATGACCTCCACACAGGCAGGAGCTGTCTCTTATACACATCTAGATGTGTATAAGAGACAGCACACACACACACACACACACTCACACCCAATCTCCCCCCTCTTCTCCTTCTCTCCCCCTGCCTTCCTTTCTCCCCTCCCTTCCTCCCTCCCTCCTTCTCCCTCCACACACACACACACACAGATACACATGGACACACACAGGTAAAAATAAATTAATAAGTGTTCTTTTCTCGNTGCAAGACTAACGAAGTAATCATGGACAGCACACTACTCAGAATTCTAGACTCCACAGGAAGAAGATGATGAAAAACCACAGACGTTGCCATGGCAGAGGAGACAGGGAGTTGACTCCAAGGCTATCTCCTGGCAACCATTTGACAAGGAGCNGCACTTGACTTTGAATTACAGGCAAGGCAGCAACCATTTGGGATCCTTTGCAAGAGAACTTTAATCAAGCTTACCTGGATGCCCCAAGAGAAGCCCAGATATATTAATAGAAATTAAATACAATTTCAGGCACCCCCTCAGTGAATCACTTCCCTAGTCTGACTAGTTACGAAAGCTTTACAAGTTCAGCTCCACGAAAGCACTTTCTACTTTCATTTTCCTTTATTATTGTTACTAACACTTATTTATTTAAGTGTGTGTGTGTGTGTGTGTGTGTGTGTGTGGGCACTTGTGTGTGATGGCACATGTGTAGGTCACTTTGAGGGAGTAGATGCTCTCTCTCCATCATGCGGGTCCTGGGGCTTGAACTCAGGTCATCAGGCTTGGCGGCTGACTTCTTTGTCCACTAAACCACCTCACTGGCCTTAGCATGCCCATGCTAAGGAAAACTTGCTAATCCTTATCTGCAAATGCCTCTATCCAAGAGGCCAGAACATGAGGTTGAGGATCCTGAAGTATGTTCTGGAATGTTGACCAAAATCCCATCATTGCCCTGGCTTTGGTTTTATGATTTTTGGATACAGATACCATACACAGCACAGGGGTGTAGAACTTTGGTCATACATTGGCATTATAGGAACTTAAGAACTATCCCCACCCCCACCACATTTGAAAGTTCTCTGGGCTTTCCTAATATCCAGCCAAGACTGAAACCTACCAGCTTGATGGATCTTTGAGGGCTAAGATGGACTACAGGAAGCCATCACTCTAGGAAAGCACACACTGAGGATTTTACATTTTTTTTTTGAGACAGGGTCTCTCTATGTAGTCCTGATTGGCCTGCAACTCTCTATGTAGACCAGGCTAGCCTTGAACTCACAGAGATCTGCCTGCCTCTGNCNCCTANGTGCTGGGATTAAAAGCGTGTGTGCCACCATGCCTGGCCATACTGAGTTTTAAAATCATATTTATTTTCTGTTTTTCAGTAGATTCCCAGTTATTTTTGATTACAAGAATGCCATTCAACTTATCTTTATAAAGTTTTAAAAAAATATGTAAGTTCACAGGTAGATTCCTGCCTTCCTTCCTTCTTTCTTTCTTTTCTTTTCTTTTTTGTTTTTAAAGCAAAAATCATTCTTGTTTGCTTGTCTTCCAGAGGTAGCTCTTTTGTTAGCATGGGGTATATCCATTCAGATGTTCACCATTGTTGCTAAATATATATATGTGTGTATAGAGACATAGACTTTGTGTATGTATATATGTTTGTGATTGTGTGTGTATGGAAACGTATGCTTGTGTGTGCATATATGTGTGGAAACCAGAGGTGAACCTTAGAGGTTCTTCCTCAGGATAATGATGTGCGCCTTGTATTTTGCNGCAGGGTCTCTTGTTGAACTTGGAGTTCACCTATTGAGCTAGGCTGGTTGACCAGTGAGTCCCAGGGGACCAGTGAGTCCCAGGGATCTTCCTCTCTCTGGTTCCTCAGCAATGGAGTTACATGTGTGTGCCACCANGCCTGGCTTTTTTCACATGGGTCTTGGGGGATTGAACTCAGGTACTCATGCTCGTGTGACAAGCACCTTCTGATTGAGTAGTCTCCCCAGCCCTGGAGCCCTCTAACCCACAGTTTTTGGCAGTCAATCAACCCATAACCTTATTTGGTGAGTGCCCTTATTTAAAAACACCTTATATATACATTTTCATAATACTTCAACTCGAGGCTATTAGCATTATATCAACATTGGAATGAAGGCCATTTGGATAAGATGCATCTAATACTTCTCTAATTAGGAATGTCAGATAAGTACTTTGACACTGTTGGGGACCCACTGTAAACCGCAAAGTTATCATCAAAAAGCACACAATGTTGGGCTGGAGAGATGACATAGTGGTTAAGAGCACATACTGCACTTGCAAATGACCTGAGTCTGGTTCCCAACACCCACATTGGGCAGCTCACAACCACCTGTGTCTCCAGCTCTGAGGGATCCTACATGTCTGGCCTATATAAACACTTGCACTCATATGCTCATACACACANAGAGAGACAGACAGACAGATACACACACATAATTTAAAATAATAAAAATACGTCTTTAAAAGANGAGCATNTATTGTTCTTGTAGACGATCCAAATTTGGTTCCCAGCACCAATGTCATATGGCTCAAACCCTCCTGTAATTCCAGCTCTAAGGGATCCAATGTCTCTGGCCTCTGTGGACGTCTGTACTCAAGTGCACATACCTCTACACACATGCACATGTGCACACACAATTAAAATTAAAANAAATCTTAAAAATATTTTTCTAAAAAGNATAAAAATATGGAGAAGATGTGGCATTAAATGGTCTACAGAAAGGATACCCAGAGATGAACAAAAGCTGTGCAAGGTAGTTGAACGTTGGTTTGTTTGACCGTAGACAGAAATGGTTTCTTTTTTTAAGACTCATATTTTCTACTGCTCTGCACATTATCTGTGAACCACCCAGTGAGCCAAAGCAATCTAGTATTGATTTGAGGGGTTGCAAATACATTTGAGTAAGTAGGCAAATTCACAAATACAGGATCTGTAAACAGTGGTGAGTGACTATTCAGTTTGATCAGCATGGTGATATGGATGAGGGGGATTGACTGAAGAAACTGAATTTGGGCTGGAGAGATGACTCAGCAATTGAGAATGCTTGCTGCTCTTATAGAAGACCGAGTTTGATTCCTAGAACCCATGCCAAGCAGCTGACAACTGCCTGTAACTCTAGCTTCAGGGGATCTGATGCTCTCTTCTGGCCTCCAAAGGCACCTGCACTACACACATCCACCTATACATAATTACATAAATCTAAAAAAGAAAGAAAGAAAGAAATTGAGTTAATGATCAGGATAAGTATGCCTTCTTTTCTTTATGTGTGTGTGTGTGTGTGTGTGTGTGTGTGTGTGTGTGTGTATAGGACGAAGGAGGTCAACCTATTGTTCCTCAAGATGCTATCCATCTTGTTTTTTGAGACAGGGGTTTCTTACTGGCCTAGAACTCACCAAGCAGGCTAGACTGTTTGTNTACTAAGACCCAGGGATCTACCTGACTAGCTGTCTCCTCAGAGCTGGAATTTTAAGTGTGTGCCGCCACTCCTCGCTTTTCAAAACTTGGGTCTGGGAATTGAACTCAGGTCCTCATACTTTGCAAGGCAAGTACTTTACCTCTTGAGCCATCTTTCCAGCCTATAGGGATGACTTCTTGAGCTGGCCACCCCCCTCCCATTCCTAACTGTTCACTGCTGACTGTGTCACATGTTCACCTCCCCTCTCTGGTTAGTGGGGCGGGTGAGTCTGGACTCCTGGGGAACTGGCCAGAGGTAAAGTGTCTCTTTTGTTGGGAGTCAAGTTAAGAAACCGCCTTTTGTATTATTTTGGTCTTGGTGAATTGGGTGGGATGAGGATCTGAGGCAGGAAAACCAATGTGTTTGTGATCGCGTGCACGCACCTGTGAGTATGGACCCCTTGTGCCATGGCGTGAGTGTGGAGCTTAGGGGACCACATAATGGTGTTTGTTTTCTTCTGCCACCATGTGTAGCACCNGAAATCAAACTCAGGCTGATGGAACTTAGGTCTTTAGGCTCGGCAGCAAGCGCATTTCTTAGCNGAGCCATCTTGCCGGGACCAGTTTCTTCATTTTTAAGATTAGCATACAAAGTGCTGGGTTTCTTCTTGGTCTCTGTGTACATACATGTCATTACACTTTGTTCTCTCTCTCTCCCTTTTGCACTACCTTCCTCCACCAGCTCCCATTTTCCTCCTAGTTAGACGCCCCCTTCTCAGAAAGGGAGGCCATCATGGTTGCACAGAGTNTTTAGGAGAGAGCATTTAAGCTGAGCTCTGAGGGGGTGGGAGAGATTAGGGAACAAACAGGAGGACAGACTACTTAGGAAATTATTTATTTATTTATCTATCTATTTATTTGTTTGCTTAAGACAAAGTCTCGCTTTGTATTCTGGTTGGTTTGGAACTCAGATATATATTCCAGGCTGGCCTTGAACTCATACAGATCCATCTGCCTCTGNTTTCTGAGCACTGATGATTAAAGCGCTGAGGATTAAAGATGTGTGCCACCACACTCACAGGGAATTATCTTATCAACAAAGAGTTTAAAGGGAAAGAGACAGAAAATACTTCTTTACCTTCTTATCCAAAAGAAGCAGAGAGAGGGTTTATTTTTACTTTTGTTTTGAGATGGGGCCTCACTGTGTCACCTAAGCAGGCCTGGCACTCACTAGGTAGNCCAGTATGGCCTGGTACCCATGGTGGTCTNCCTGGTTCAGTCTCCTGAGTACTGGGATAATGTTTATATGTAATGTAAGTTTCCCAGCAGAATTCTGGTNCTCTGTTTTGAAGAAAAGAAGGGAAAACGCTTTCTGGAGGCAATGGAAAAGAGAGGTGGTGGATGCAGCTCAGACTCTAGAGTCCTTGCTTGGAGCCCTGGGTCCCATCCCNANCACCACACNATCTNTTGGNGGACTTTTCTTTCCCACCCACTAGTTCCCAAACAACCAACACAGAGACTCAATATTAATTACAAATGCTCAGCCAATAGCTCAGACTTGTTACTAGCTAATTCTTACATTTCAATTAACACATATTTCTTATCTATGCTGTGCCATGTGGCTTGGTACCTTTTCTCAGTACGGCATGCCCATCTTACTTCTCTCTGCATTGCTGGTGACTCCAGACTCTGCCCTTTCCCTTCCCAGCATTCTCATTTGGCTCGCCCACCTAACCTTATTCTGTTCAGCTATTGGCCAGTCAGCTTCTTTATTAAACCAATCACAGTGACATATATTCATACAATGTATAGGAATATTCCACACAATCTGGGCATATTGTCACA
>LZPO01044477.1:184707-202681 GCA_001675575.1 Neotoma lepida | reverse complement strand
TGGGGCTCAGAAAATTCCCCAAAGCAGGCTACTTTGGCCTGCTGGGCACTCTGAGTTGAAAGTTTCTAGAAGCAAAGCCTCCCCTTGTCCTTTTTCTTCCTGTCCCCTTTGCACCCCAGGGCTGGCCATAGAAACGGATTCCAGGCTGGGGAGATGGTTCGGTTGGTAAGGTGCTTCCCTTGCAAGCATGAAGACCTGAGTTGTATCCCCAGAACTCATATAAAAAAATGCTAGGCATGGTGGCCCATGCTTGTAACCCCAGAACTGAAGAAGTGGAGATAGGCAGGTCCCTGAGGCCCACTGACCAGCCAGCCTGAGCAGAATAGGTGAGCTCCAAGTTGAGAGAGGGACACTGTTACAAAATGTGTGCAGATGGTGTCTGAGGGACAACACCTGGGTTAACCTCTGACCTCCAAACACATGCACATGAACCCGTACACACACACACGAACACTAAGAAATCCCAAATGTTAAAAAAATTAGGAAAGAAACTCCAAACCTCTTCCCTCAAAGATAACCATGAGCCCAAGAATTAATGTTTTGCACACCACCAGGTATAAGAGCTGGTCATAGAGAAACTCTCCAAATGCCATTGTCTACTGGTGACTCAATCAACAGACCTCATTCCAGAAGGCGTCCTGTGTCGTCTCCCCCGCTCCCTGCTCACCCCATCAGTGTCTTACAGAGACACCAAGACTTGGAGCAGACAGGCCTTGTTGAGTTTCTCTGCTTCATTCATCTCTTATCTAATCTCGTCTCCACAGGGATATGCATTTTTCATTGAATCTGAGCATAAAAATAGCTCCCCTTGGCTTTCTGGTCTTTATTTCTGAAGCCTTCCATGTCACATAGGATCGATCTTTCTTTCTCACTCCGCCCCTCCTCTCCCTCCCTCCCTTCCCCTCGCTTCCACTTCTTCCTTCCCCCTCCTCTTTCCTCTCCCTCTTCCCCTTCTTTCCTTTCACCTTTTCTTCCATCCTCCCCCCTCCCCCCGTCCTAATTGTTGGTCTTACTAATTTTTGAAACGGAGTCTCCTGTATCTCAGGCTACACTCAAACTCCCTATGTATCTGAAGATGACACTGAACTTCTGATCCTACCTCTACCTCCCAAGTGCTGGGATTTCAGTCATTCATCACCATGTCTAGTCACACAGTGCTATGGATGGAACCTGGGGCTTCATGCGTGCTAGGCAAGTACTCTACTGACTGAGCTACATCNCTAGCCTATCATATAGATCTTTGTTTTAAAACATTTGTTATACATTTTTTTCTCATGTTGACCTGTCTTGTAGGTGTGTCAGTCATGACCCTAGTTATAGAGGAAGAATAGTCTCCTGTCCTTTCTGCTCCTATAGTGGTGGTCAGTGAGATAAATGAACGGTGTGACACATCTCACTCTGTGGCGTTTTACAAGTGGTGCCTAAGCTTTACCTCTTCATTCATCATGGTCTGTAGCTAGTGTGATGAGGCTGTCCAGTCTCTGAAAGATACATTATGTAGCCAGAGCTGGCACAATTGGCTTTTACTTGTATAAGACACATGACTGATATTTTGGCTCTCTGGTGACCAGGCAAGAGCACATACAATCATCATCATCTTCTTCCTCTTCTTCTTCTTCTCCCTCTTCCTTTGGGTTTCTCTGAGACAGAGATTCTCTGTGTAGCCCTGGCTGTCCTGGAACTCTTTTTGTAGATCAGGGTGGCTTTGAACTCAGAGATCTGCCTCCCAAGTGCTGGGATTAAAGACATGTACCACCACTGCCTTGTTACAATTTTATTCTTTTTTAAAAATACTGTTATTATTTATTATTTATTTATGGTATGTGTATATGTCTGCATATGAGGAGGACAGAAGGGCATCAGATCCCCTGGAGCTGGAGTTACAGGCAGTTGGGAGCTGCCTGATGTGGGTGTTGGGAATCAAACTTGGGTCCTCTGCAAGAGCAGTGTGTGCTCTTCACCACCTCTCCAGCCCCTACAATTTTATTCTTAAAGGATAAGAAAGAAGTACAAATCAAGATCAATCTGGAGATGCTTGAGTGGGCATCGCTGGTGAGTTGTCACAGATTCCCGCTCTTGTCAAGGGCTCCTTATGTGCAAAGCATAGGAGATAAATAAAACCTGTTGTTCTCTAACCCTTCCTAGGAAGCTAGCTCTGGCTTTAGCAGTTTCACTGTACTTTCATATTCTGATAGTATGTGTATGTGTGTGTGCATGTGTATGTGGGTGTAGTTTAATCTCAGAAGTCTTTCCTTGAGAATGCTATACACCTTGAGACAGAGTCTCTCATTGGTCTGGAACTCACCAAGTAGGCTGAACTGGCCGGCTAGTGAGCCCCAGGGATCTGCTTGTCCCTGTTTCCAAAGTGCTGGGATTACAAGCATTGCTACCATGCCCATCTATTTCACAGGGATTCTGGGGAAACAAACTCAGGATCTTGTGTTTGTATGACAAGCAGTTTATTGAATGAACTGTCTCCCTGAGAGAGTTTAAAATTTTTAATTAATTGATGAGTTAATCAGTTATTTGCTTAATGTGTGCTTCATACAAAGGAGGGAGAAAACATGCTGTATAATCTGGGCCTGATGGCTACTGGTTGGGGGTCCAGGCAGGGCATTTGTACAGTCTATGATTCCTTGGTTTGTATAAATCCAACATGGCTATTGGGACTGTACTAATGGATCAATGCTCACAGCTGAGGAGCCCAAGTGCCTAATTAGCTACTACAGTTCTTTCCTAATGGAAGGGCTTTGTTGGGATGAGAAAATTCTATTGAGCCAAGTGACTTAGTGCAAAGGACGAAGAATGGCATGGTGTGACCTCAGGAAGTGGTGAGGTGTCTGGAGCTCTTCTAACCCAGAGAGCTTCTGTTGTCCTGTGGAAATACTTATTGGATACTGCTGGGGCCTGTGGTTTTAAAAGGGATGCCAGAACACTTGATAATTTTATTTTGTTTTGTTTTTAATGCTGCACAATCTCCTAATTGTAGAAACACAGTGTGGGTCAGACAGAACACATCTTGGCCCACAGGTTGTGGGTTTGTAATCTTTGGATGAGATGCTATAGCTCTGACTGTGTGCTCAGTTCTATGAAGACACCTTACTCCCTTTTCTCCTTGTTTCTATCAGGTTTACTAGAAAGCAGCACCCGGCTGAAACCTCACGAAGCCCAGAACTACAGGAAGAAGGCATTGTGGGTATCCTGGTTCTCCATTATTGTCACCCTGGCCCTGGCAGTGGCTGCCTTCAGTGAGTATCAGGGAGTCTTGCCAATCAATACTCGCCCGTTGCCCGTCTCTCCCTCTAACCCCTGTGGGATGTGCTTTGCTTTTAGTTGACTGTTATTGATGAGTAAAAATTGTTTTTAGATGGTTGGATAGTCAGGGTACTTATGAATTAGTAAAATGGCTTCACTCCTCTGCAGAAGGAAGAGGTATGAGAAAGACATGGAGAGAAATAACTGAGAGCTTCAGTCTCATCAGTATGCAGGTTTGTGGAAGTGGATTCTGGCTGGCACCAGCCGAATAGTGAAAATAGTCTCTTGGCAGATGCCTTCAGCTCAGGCTGACATGACGAATACACATCCCGGAGATTCAGATTTTGAGCCTAATGTAACTAGATGAGTGCAATATTGCAGCAAGCTCTCTCCTTTCCCTCTTGATTGTATCCCGTGCAAGGTCAGGAATAAAATCGTATATACACTTTTAATGAAAGGCAAANGGAAAGGTCTTCTTTCAGGGTTTTAGTGCATGAAAATAAAAGAATTTCTTACAATTCTGAAACATTATGAAAATGGACAACTTCTGTCTATAGATGATCTTGTTTGGGGATCTGGAATTTCTATGGTGGGTTTTCTCCATCGACACTCACAGTTTATGAAACACACGTGTGCTATTTATTCTTAATTGTACAATGGTTCATAAGCCTAAGCAGTGAGCTACAGCTCAACCTTGTTAGGAATTGTACTGTTTTTTTTTTTCTTTTTCTTTTTCATGATAGGAAAAAGGGAATATGTTTTTATAAATTTTGTGATGAGAAGAAAGATCTGTGTTCTATGTGCTAAGCATCCTACAAGGTGCTTCGGGGAGGAGGGAAAAAAGACCATGGTCATTAGGCGACGTGGCTGTGTGCAAGTTGTTTAAAATTCTCTTCTGCTGCCTTTGATGGTGCTNCTGGAAGTTGGGGCTGGATCCCAAGGGGACAGGAATTAGAATTTGACCAAATGCTCCCTTCAAAACTCAGCATATATTATTAGAGACAATTTATATTGGAAACAATGTACAATAGCCTGGCTCTAAAACAGCCAAGTATTCAGAATACAGAAGTAATATGTTTCAGGGAATAAACATTTATCAGTGAGCCAGAAACCTAATCAGGAAGAATTCTGACTTTTGAAAATATAATAGCCTCTCTCTCTCTCTCTCCCCTCACCTCCCCTTTTAATACTGGGACCAAAATAACAAGGCAATGGATGTCCCTTGAGGGTAATTTGGTTGTTGTGGCTGTTAGGGGGACTGGAGATCAGACATGGTAATTTACATATGTGAAGAAAGAGGAATGGAATGAAGGGGGGTGATTTACAGACAGAATGATGGCTCCTCGGGTGTGTTCTCGTGCCCTATGAAGCTGTGAGGGCAGCAGCGTCCTCCTAATGTTTGAATGAGGACCTGAGTATGAGGTTGTGAATGAGACTTTCCTTTAGAATAATAGTGTTACATTTGATGTGCTTAAGCCATGTAATAGGGGACAAATAGGAGGAAAACTTAGCTTCACTTGTAATATCCAATCAGGTGGATAATTCTAGAAATGTTCCATTTCCTTTGGTGGAAAAAGTCTACATGAAGCCAGGGCTTTATGGAAGAGTTTCTTCTTCCTTTTCTTTTGAAAGCTATCTTTCAAAAGAAAGATATCTTACTCCTTTATCACAGAACTATTTAAGTTAAATCCTTTAACTTCCCTTTTAAAGATTCATTTTTACTGATTACTTATGTGTATGCACGTGTTTGCCCATGTGAATTCTGCACATCCCAGAAGACCCCAAAAGGGCATGGAACCTCCTGCAGCTGAAGTTACAGCCAGTTGTGGGACTCCNATACTGGGGAATGAACTCAGCTNTCTTACAAGAGCAGCAAGTGTTCTTAACCACTGGCCATCTCTCTAGTCTCCTTTAACTTTTTGCCTATAAGATGTGGATGTTGCTGTATTGTTTATCATGACTTCTTATGTTCTATATATGCCTTTCGTTTCATTTATGAGTTGCTTCTAACTGCTTCTGATTTAGTTAAATCCTAAATCATAGAAGATAAATCATATTTTTGCCCCATTTAAACTAGAGTGGCTTCACTGTGTGTGTGTGTGTGTGTGTGTGGTTCATGCCTGTGCATGCTGCAGAGGTCAGAGGGGATGTCTGGAGTCCTGCTCTATCATTCACCACTATATTGCCTTGAGATGGCATCTCTCACTGAACCAGGAGCTTGACTGGCAGCCAGCAAGCCCTTGCAATTCCCTTTGCAGCCGTCCACTGTACTGGGGTTACAGCTACACTTAGCTTTTTATGTGGGTGCTGGGGATTCAAACTAACGTCCTCATGCTTGCACAGCAAGCGCTTTATCGACTGCACCATCTCCCCTATGAACTCGTTTTGATAATACTTGGTGAGATAATGATTTGGACGTGCTGAAGCATCAATATGAAACTATGGTAATGCATCTTGGAATATTTCAGAGGGAAGTCCTAGATTGATTTTAAAATAGATTCATCGTATAATGGGCAGGCAGTGTGGAAAATAGCAATCTTCTTATGAACAAATGTGAAAACAGGTCTGTTGTAATAATGAGGCCAGAGAATAAAAATTCAGCTGCAAAACTCAGAGTTTTGACAACATTGAGGTCTTTGTTAAGGTGATTGGAGAAAATGTATCCTGACTTTGGTTTTGAAATTTGAGTACATTAATTTTTAGGGACTGGATACCTACTTGGTTCTGTGGGAAATGAAGGTATGTTAGAAACAATATCAAGGAAAAAAATCTTTTTCTAAGATAGTGTCTTAGTTTCTTTTTGCTGATGTGATTAAATACTCTGACCAAAGGGAGAAAGGGCTTATTTTGGCTGCTGGTTCCAGGGTATAGTCCATCCTGGGGGTAAAGTCACAGTGGCAGGAGCTGAAGGTAGCTGGTCTCCTTTCATCCACAGTCAAGAATCAAAGCCACACCAAGGTTTCTGCTTAGTTCCTTTTCTCCAGTTCATTTAGCGTAGCATCCCTACGGAGGGAATGGTGACGCCCACAGTGGGCAGGTATTCCCACTTCAGTTAACACAATCAAGGTAATCTCTCACAGGCAAGTCCCAGAGGCTGGTGTCCGAGGGGAACCTAGATTCTCTCAAGGTGATAGTTAATTAACACCAACCACCACAGATACAGAGCTCTGTTGAAATGAAACAACCTCAACTAAAGAACAAAGTACTCCAAACCAGGATCTCAGAATTTGAGTCTGACCCCCAGGACTCATGTTAAAAACAAACAAACAAGTTGGGTGTGGTGGTGCACACTTGTAATCTCAGTGCCAGGGANNTGGAGACAGGCAGACTCCTGAGGGCTTCTTGGCTGGCCAGCCTTGCCTAATTGGTGATCTTCAGGCTAGTAAAAGACCCTGTCTCAAAAAACAAAATGGAGCCAGGCATGGTGGTGCATCCTTTAACCCCGGCGTCTGGGAGGCTGAGAAAAATGGGTCCGTGAGTTTGAGGCCAGTCTGGTCTACAGAGTGAGCTCCAGGCCAGACAAAGCTACACAGTGAGACCCTTGTCTCAAAAAGAGACAAACAGGTGCTTGGGGAATGACATCTGAAGTTGTTCTTTGTTCTCCACACACGTGCACCTATGTGCCTCTACGCACACATGTACAATCGCACATACAGGCACAAAAAAACATGGTGATTAGCAGACTTCAGAACTAGGAAAGCAAATCTCTGAAAGGAGTTATTGCTTTATTTGTATATGTGGGGATATTTTTTTAAATGTGCTTGCATATATGTCTGTGTACCATGTGCATGCCAGGTGCCCAAGGCCAGAAGGAGGTATTGGATTCCTTAGAGCTGGAGTTACAGATAGTTGTGAGCTACCATGTGGGTGCTGGGAATTGAATTCAGGNCCTCTGGAAGAGCAGCCAGTGCTCTTAACNACTGAGCCATCTTTCCAGCCCCATATGTGAGAATTTTAATCTATTTGATTTTAGTTTAAACTCTTGACTTAAGCATGGTAATATAATGTGTATGCTTCCTTTTAGAAAGCTTTTCCATTTATCAAGTGCATGTGTGTGTGATGTGTAGAAGCTAGACGATAACTTTCAGATGCCCATTCTCTCCCCCCACCATANGGGCCACAGGAACTAAACTCAGGTCCTCAGGCTTGGCGACAAACCCCTTTACCAGCTGAGCCATCTTGAAGTCCACATCNTTTTTATTTTTATACTCTAAGGGTAACAGAAGTGAGATAGATGAAATAAGATCACATGACTTGTCTGTATTAGTAGAAAAGTCTGGNAACTTCCTAAGGTGTTTGCTTACCCAAGTGGATACATGGTCAGNTAGAAAAGAACCAAGACAGCTTACTGGACATGGTGACACNCATCTGTGAGGCTGAGGCAGGAGGATTGAGAGTTTGAGGTCAGCTTATGCTATATGAGACTTTGTCTCAAAAAAAGAAAAAGAAAAGAAAAGAAAAGAAAAAGAAAAAAGAAAAGAAAAATGGAAGGAAGGTGTCTCAGAGCCCCCAGGGGTCTTCTTGGGTTCTAAGAGTAAAATCTGAGTGTTTAAAGTGGTATTTATTTATATATTTATATTTATCTATTGNTTTTTGAGACAGGGTTTCCCTGTGTAGCCCTTGCTGTCCTAGAACATGCTCTGTAAACCAGGCTGGCCTCGAACTCACAGAGATCCACCTGCCTTTGCTTCCTGAGTACTGGNGGTCCAACCTGGCCTGACCTGGGACCCTATGAACTTCAACAGGACTGCAGCCACATTCTTTGGTCTAGCTTGGAATCACAAGACAGATTGCTTCTCAGAGAGCCCTCCCCAGCTGTGTGGCCTCCCCACCTAGAAGTGGCTGTATGACAGTCCTGGNAGGAATAAATACAATCTAAAGAGAACTTGTTCCTCTCTTTTTCAGTTATCAGATTATTGAAATCATGCACTCCAAGAAATTGGAATTTTCCCAGGAATCTCCTACTAGAGAAGAGAGAGCTGGAGTCTGGTGCTGGCCAGAGGAGTAGCTTGTACTCTAGAAAGAGATTTCTTTCACATAGTTCCGATGACAGGTCAGGCCATGTTGCAGGAGAGACTGGAGCCCAGACAGTGATGGTATGGAGGGGTGGGACCACACCTTGACCAGGACTCTTCAGCTGTGCATATTTCTTGCCTTCTTTTTAAACCTAACCCTAATGTCAGGACTCTGAAGATGGTCTTGGGGGTCAGTAGATGTCTTTGTTCCCTTTTCCAATGTGGCTATATTGAGCAATTTGCCACTTTCTGCTTCTCACTATTATGTATTTGTTTAATTGACCTGCCGAGGATGTGTAGCTGAACCTAGCTCGTTAAGGCTACCAGGGCCCAGGCTCTGACCCTAACAACATAACTAACAGAGAATCTCTGTACGTGCTGATTTTTCTCCTTTTGAGTCCCCTTGCTCTCAGGCTTTACGGTTTGTGAAGCTCTGGTTTTTGTGCCTCTGCTCCTAAAGGGCTTTATCCATTGGAATACTTCCTGAACCAAAGTCTTCAGCATCTAGCACAGATTCTGCATGTGGATAATTCTTCGCTGGATTTGCTGGTCTTCTATTTATTTTTATTAAAAAGAGAAGTCTGTGCACATGATAACCATTCATGATCCTAGATCAGTGGTTCTCAGCCTTCCTAATGCTGTGACCCTTTAATACAGTTCCTCATGTTGTGGTGACCCNCAACCATAAAATTATTTTGTTGCTGTTTCATAACTGTAACTTTGCTACTGTTATGCATTGTAATTTAAATATCTGATATGAAACCCTTATGGGGGTTGTGACCCACAGGTTGAGAACCAGTTGCCTAAGGGTACTTGGTGCATCTTCCCTGTCCATCTTTCTCTTTCTTCCATGTGCCTTCTGCTTGCTACTTCGGCTCCACATGTTGTCTTCTCCTTGCTGGTCTTCTAAATGGTGTGAGTGTCTTCACCAGAACAGCCTCCAAGGGGAACATTTGCCTGCTACTGACCTGGGCCACGAGGCAGTTCCTGGGGATGTGGGCAGGAAGTCTTGAGCCACATCCTGGGGGTGTTGGTGGGATAACTTGCCCCTGTCAATGTGTTTTGTGAGTGATAACTACAGGGGCTGCTTCAGGGAGGTGGAATCGGAAGAGAGAAGCAGGGAGAAACTGGCTCTGGGAACTTTGTCTTGAACGTTCCCGCCTCTGGGCTCGTCCTCCCTAGCCTTGTGGTCATGTCATCAGAGGTGCTCAGGCCACCCTCTGAGCTGCCAGCCTGGAAGCTCAGGAACACAGAGCAGCATTTTAGTCTGAGCCATGGCCCGGGAGGCCTGCTGTGATCTTACTCTAGGTTCCTGTTTGGACTGGTCTTTCTATNCCCCGGCTTACAGGGATTGCTGTCCATAGATGCTTCTGTGGTCCCCAGTGCTGCTGTTTCCAGAACCATGAGCTTGCCCCTCTCCTTCTCTTAGATATGCTCTGCTTCTTGGCTGCTAGCCATGTTATTTCATTATACTATGCCTTACTTGGTTCTATTTTGTTTACTTTTTGTTTAATGTGTGTGTGTGTGTGTGTGTGTGTGTGCGTGCGTGTGTGTGTGTGTGTGTGTGATGTGCTTGGGTTCTTGTGCACAAGTGTGCACTGTGTCAATGCTGGTGTCTTCCTCAATCATTCTCTGCCTTGTTGTTATTATTGTTATTATTTGAGATAGTCTTTTTCTGAACCTGGATCTCACTGATTTGACTTGGCTGGCTGGCCAATGTGTTCCAGGAATCCACCTGTCTCTCCTTCCCCAACACTGGGATGACAGATACAGCCTTTTTTTTCCCCTTAAATGTGGATACTGGGGATGCAATTAGGTATTCATCATGATTGTCTAGCAGGCTCCTTATGGACAGAGTCATTGCCTCATCTCTGTTTTATTTTATACAGAGTCTTGCTATGTAGCTCAAGCAGACCTCAACCCTCCCCCCCCCTTCCACCTCAGCCTCCTGAGCGCTGGGTTACAGGTGCATACACCAACAGCTATCTTCTCACCATATTTATCTAACCCTTAAAATAAAAATGAAAAGGTCACCTCTTCTAGGAAGCCTTCCAAGGCCCTCCAGAGTGATGTAAATGTCCCTCNCCCATGGACACTGGAGATAAGGCATGTCACACAGCACTTGAATCACAGCAGTATTGCTTCAGTGATAATCTACACTTCTTAGTACTGGGTTCCTGACTTCTCTAGTCTCTAGTTCTGGACCCTAACACAGGAGGGATTGGTTGCAGTGAATTTTGTCATCTCCCTGCTGAGGCCACCACGGACACAGTGGATTGGGAGTGTGTTTTCGACTGTGGATTCCAGACAAAGGAATGGTGGCTTGCTCAGGTGCAAGGGAGCTAACAGGGAAGCTGCACCTTGGGCTTTGTTGACTGTGTGAGCAGCTGGGTTCAGGAGGCCCCACCCCTANCCTCACCCCTACTCTTTCCTTCCTCCTCTGGGACCCAAGGCTCCAGACTTCCACCGAGGGAGACTGACCTCCACTGCTGTTAGTTAGGACAGTGTATCATCTCCAGCTTCCAGCTCACAAAGAGCTGCTGTTTGCAGCCCAGAGTGGAGGAGGGGTTGCAGCAGCTGCCTGCCTGCCTCCATCCTCAGTGCTTTCTGCACACAGCCTTAATTAAAGTGTGGCCAGGGTGCATTAGCAGGAGGGCCAAAGATACACAAGGGAGTGGAGTGGTGCCCCCTCGGCTGCACTTCGAACCATACCAGGCCTGTCCTAAGCGCCTTGCTCAGGTCGGAAGAGGAGGAGCTGCCCTGAGAGATGGGTGAGGACTTAGCCGGCTGCCTCCCTGTCTATGGGCACCCGTGTTTGGTAACTGNAAGAGAAAGGTTTTCTGCTCTGCCTAATGCATGGTTTGTGACTGANTTGGGCCTCTGAGAACTGCACCTTTAAGGTGAATTTCTGGGGTAGTTCCTGGACAAGATGTGTCTTCACAGGGTCCTGTGCTGTGTTCTGGGATGCAAGGACATNTGGCAAAAACAGATGAAGAGAGTGGGAGAGAGAGAGAGAGAACTCTTTCCAGCCCCAGTCAAGAAGGATATGGGGCTGAAGATGTGGCTCGAGTTGGAAGAGTTCTTGCCTAACTTAAGGACACCTTAGGTTCAGTTCCCAGCACAGCAATAGACCGGGTGTGGTGGTGCACGCCTTTAATCCTAATACTCCAAAGGGAAAGGCAGAAGTGTCAGAGGACAAGGTCATCCTCAAGCTACATAATGACTTTGAGACCCTTTTTTTTGAAAAACTAAAGGGGTGCTGGAAAGATGATTCAGTGCTTTAAGGGTGCTTACTGCTCTTCTAGAGGATCCGAGTTCAGTTCCCAGCATCCAGGTCAGGTGGCTCACAACCACTTGTAACCCAGCTTCAGGGGATCTGGCATCTTCTTCNGGCTTCTTCAGTGCCTGCACATATGTCACAGATACACGTATATACACATAAAAAAACAAACACACAAAAAAACCAAAAGAACCAACCTGAGAAGAAAAAGAAAAATAAAGAAAAACTAAAGGAGGAAATGTTTGTCTTAGCATCTTTGNTTGTTGTTGTGATAAAATACTCTGACAAAACCAACTTAAGGAATGAAGAGGTCATTCTGGGCTACAGTTAAGGGTACAGTCCATCACAGCAGGGAAGTCACACCNGCAGGAACTTGAAGCAGCAGGTCACATTGTATCCAGAATCAAGAGACAGAGAGAGAGAGAGTGGTGACTGCCTGCCAGTGGTTAGCTCAATTTCTGCAGTTTATACAGTTCAGGATCCCCTGTCTAGGAGATGATGCCACTTACAATTAATGTGGGTCTTCCCACATCAGTTAATATAATCAAGAAACTCCCCCCAGAACATGCTCAGAGACTCATCTCCTAGGTGGTTCTAGATTCNGTCAGCTTGACAGCTAACACCCACAGTCAGTAAGCTCTCCATCCCTGACTACTGGTCCATGCNCAATGGCCATCCCTCCTTCCCACTTGTGCTTAGTGAGTGAAAGGCATTGGGAGGGTATNACACAGGACATTAAGAAGGAGAGCTGTATGTCCCTAGAAGAGCTCAGATCTAAGCAGGCAGGTGATAACAGACACCAAAGCAGAAGAGAACTCCACCCAACCCAGGGAAAGGCCTTGTTTAACTGAGTGACACAGTGCTGTCGTCTACAAAGTTCACACCTGAGAACTGCACAAATGAGTCACAAAAACAAATTGCACAGAGTATTTTATAATGTTTNAGGTAACTTTATGGTTTTGTATTGAGCCACATTCATAGCTGTGTTTGACTTATGTGGTCCATGGACTCTAGCTTGTTACTCGAATGCTGGGATCTGAACTCTGGTCCTTCGATTGAGCATCTGGTTGCCTTTTTCTTGTAGAATGTTTTTATTTTCTCTGTATTTAATGTCTCTTTATTCATGTTTGCTTCTCTTTATATTTGTGTGTTTGTGTGTGGGTGCAAACACACACGATGGCTGCTTGTGAGAAGGCCAGTTTCTCGTCTTATTCCCCAGTGCTGGGTGTGGATGTGAACGTATCTCATTGACTTGGAGTCCTTTAGACAGACACCCAGGAGTGGCACAGCTAGGTCNTGGCATAAAGGCTTTTTTGTTTGTTTTTCGAGACAGGGTTTCTCTGTGTAGTGTTTGGAGTCTGTCCTGGAACTCACTTTGTAGACCAGGCTGGCCTCATACTCACAGAGATTCACCTGTCTCTGCCTCCTGAGTGCTGGGATTAAAGGCATGCGCCACCACCACCCAGTGGCATAAAGGCTTTTTAACACACCCAAAGTATGCACCAATCAATTTAGCTATAAGCAGACTTTAAAAAAAAAAATCTATGCACTAGAAAATAACGTGTAAAGCAGAGAGATGACCTGTCAAGTAGAAAACATTTACAAAGTGTTCACTCCTGTACGGCTGAGGAAATGTACAAGATCATGGTTTCATGTGTGTGTGTGTGTGTGTGTGTTTATGAAGTCAGAGGTTGACTCCAGTATTTTCTGGTATCACTCTCCATTTTATTATTATTGGTTTTTTTGGCGGGAGTGGGTGACAGGGTCTCTCACAGAACCTAGGCTGCTGTTTAGTCTAGACTGACTGTCTCTGCCTCCCTAAGACACACTACCCAGCCCAGCTTCATGTAGGTGTTGGNGATTCTGTCTCAAGTCCTCATANTAGCACAGCAAGGCATTCATTCCCCTCTGAACCGTCTCACTCACCCCTAGCACTTTAGTTTGTAACAGCAGAAACTAGGAAGGAGACAGCTGTCCATTAGCAGGAAATCTGAGCCATCCCTCCTGCCTTCAAACAATGCAGCTATACTTAGCTGCAGTTTTTGGCTTTATCAGACACCATGTACCTTTTTTATAACAAGTATTTTAGTATTCTCATTTTACTATCTTAAAATGAACTTCTGTCTATACACCACCAATTAAAAATAATGTTGTTTCCTAAATATAGTATAATGGAGAAAAAAAAGGCATTTTTTTTTGAAAAACCGGTGCATACTTAAACATATAAATGCTTAGAGTGATGATGTCGATGGAGACAAGTGAGTTAGAACTATATAGGGGAAGCCAGATGTGGTGGCACATGCCTTTAATCCCAGCACTTGGGAGGCAGAGGCAGGTAGATCTCTGAGTTCAAGGCCAGCCTGGTCTACAGAGGGAGTTCCAGGACAGCCAGGGCTGTTACACAGAGAAACCCTGTCTCAAACTCACCCCTACACACACACACAAAACAAAACAAAACAAAACAAAAAAAACAACCCACAACAACAACAAAGAAAACCAAACCACATAGGTAAATTTGGACTTAAGAGAGGGAGTGTCATACCATATTGTCGACATCCTCCTTTGTGTGATATTGTGAAGAAATATATTTGTGTGCAGTGTACACGGATCATCAGGAATGTAATAGCTACACAGACAGACTGTGTCTTATGTGTTCAGTACTTTGAGTGGGGTTGCCCTGGGTGGCTGAAATTTTTGGGTTGCTTTCATACCTCTTTGTAAAGGTCTGAATAAAACCAAGCCTGCACTCTTTATTCAGGGGGTTATTACATTCCTAGGGGGAGGGATGTGTGTGTGTGTGTGTGTGTGTGTGTGTGTTGGTGTTCTTTAAAACAACAGAAGAAAACAGAACAAATTCTTCTTAATTCATAAGGTAGAGTTGGGTTCTAGGCACAACTTTCTGTTGAAATTAGCGTGTTTTGAGCAAGAAGTACAAAAGGGCAGCCTTTGTTACGTATGATGCTTGTGAATATGAATATTTACAAATAAGATGCCTGGTTCCATCCTACCCAGCAAATATGATCCCAAGTCCAAAGTTGTGACCACCAGTGACACCCAACATGTTTCCATCTCGTCTATATTCACAGACACACAATTGCAAGGCTCTACTAACTGTATAACCCTAAGCGCTACAGCCTGGTGCTGGTGGATATGGAAATAGACGAGCAGACATGCACAGCAATGATATGATGGACAGACTCAGAGGCGGGGATAACTTAGGGGGACTGAGACAAGGAATCGATGTAGGGTATTTGAGGAGCTTCAACCAGAACTGTGATTATTGCTATAAAATGTTTTGGCAGCAAATACANTGACACGTTAGGGTTTGTCAAAGCTGAGTAGAGAATTTGTTGGTGTCNGTTTATGATTCTGCTAAGCTCAGGCTTAACAATCAATGGCAAACCACAGCCCCACTGAGTGGCTCTGGTGCCTCCATTCTNCGGATACATNTGAATCCCTTCCCCGTTTTTTTACACACTGTGTTTCTAGCCTGGGCTGACCTTGAACTCTCTATAAACATCTCTGAGGATGACCTTGAACTTCTGATCCTCCTTGTCTCNACCTCCTGAATGTTGTGATTACAGATTAGTGCCTGTTTGTGCCATGCTGGGACTTGAATCCAGGGCTTTGTGAACACCGCCCCCCCACTCTACCAACTGAGCTACACCTTCAGCCTGCTTTTAAAAATCATTGTTTTTTTCATGTTTGTTTTTATTCTGTTACATATTAATACGCTTTTGTTTCCTCTCCCCTCTTTTTACATATCTAATTTGAAATAACAGCCTACCTATAAGGAAATCATTNGATTTATTATACTTTTACATATATTTCCAATGAAATTTCCTTATGCTTTCATATACTGTCATTTTTCATGTAGTCTCCAATGCTTCTTCACTCTTAACAGTATCATCCAGCATCTACACCGTCAGACCATATAGACAATACAGACAATANAGACNCTCCGGTTCCTGCTGCCATCATTTAGTCTTAGGTCTACAAATGCACATGTTCTAAATAATCTCTGNCAGTCCCCACAGTGATGCTTCACACACACCAGAGAGGTGTTTGCACATCATGGTTCTTGCTCTCCCCTGTACACTCAACAAAGTGATGACAAAATGTGGCCTGCCTACTCTTGCTCCAAGTTCTCTTTGACTGAGATTCTTGGGGCCCAGCAGTTAAAAACCTTTGCTGTTCTTCCAGAGGACNGGAGCTCTGTTCCCAGCACCAATATAGGGAGGCCCATAAACTCCAGTCCCAAGGGATCTGCCACCCTCTTCTGGCCCCCTTGGGGCACTTGTATTCACAGACACAGCCTCCAACCCCCAACATACTCAAACATATAATTAAAAATAAAAGTAATCAGAAAAGAAAAAGGACTGAGATCTCCTTTTCCCCCGGTTGTCTCTGGTTTCTTCACATTGATTCAGCCGCCAATAGTTTCTCTTCAGTGTGGTCTCTGTCCCACACAGGAGCATTGACTCTATTCCTAAAGTGTGTTTGGTTGGCTTCAACATCATCTGCCATCTCTGTGGTCCAGAAGTTCTTGCTTCTGGGTGGAGCTTGAGCTTGTGAAGTTTACCTCAGTCCTACCCCCTCCTCAGACTGACCTGCTCATTCCCATGGTTACATTGGTGACCTGGGGATTCGCTTCCTTCCCCAGGCCTCTTCTTCGCCATTGATGGGAATATACAGGTTCTGTGGCTGTCAGGGATGGTACATACTTAATGGCAATGCCCCTTACCCAGTTTTTCTATGAATGCTTGATTTTTGATCTTTTTCTGACCTGTCATTTTAGTCTATTATATTCTATGTTGTATTTATTGTCAATTCTGGGAGATTAAGTTATCCTAACACCATTTCTTTAAAAATTAAATACATCTTTATTCAGTGTATGTGTGTGTGTATGTGTTTGTGGTATGTGTGTGTGCCTGTGTGTGTTTGTGGTGTGTGTGTATGTGCCTGTGTGTGCCTGTGGTGTGTGTGCCTGTGTGTGTTTGTGGTGTGTGTGTATGTGCCTGTGTGTGCCTGTGATGTGTGTGCCTGTGTGTGTTTGTGGTGTGTGTGTGTGTGTGTATATACCATGGCATGCAAGTGAAAGACAGGCAACCAATTGAGAGAATCACTTCTCTTTTGTACCATGTGGGTCCCTCCCAGGGTTCAAACTCAGATTGTAAAGCTTGGTGGCAGGCACTTCCACCCACTGAGCCATATTTGCCANCCCCTCTGCCATTTCTCTCTTTCTGGAAAACCACAGAGTTTGCATTTCTCAGCTGGGTACATTTCCCCCTATGTTTTTTAACCCATGAAAATTCCTGGCATTTTTATTAATTACATTCATAGTTTAGCACTGGTGGATGGAAAGTAGCCTTTGTTCACTTCACGAGAATGGAGATGTTCTGCTCTTTCCCCCCCACCCTGGGAAGGAGTAATATGTATATTGTCATTTTGTAAGAGTTTGGACCTAATCCCAGGTTATTCTTTGGTTTGAAAGAGGAGAAAGGGTGTCAGAACTGAATAGATATTAATCCATGTGCCAGTCTCCTAAAGCAGAAGCTTAACTCCACATAAAGACAGCATTATTAAGGAATGAGTTTGAAGTGACAAAAGATGTAGCATGTTTTTTGTTGTTCATAGGACAGATGTGACTTGTTTCTGGTGAAGGAAGATTATGTCCTTAGCTGTGAGCAGGTCTCATTGCTTTCATAAGATCAGATCATCGTGCCAATGTCACCGCTTCTGCAGTTCTGACACTGACCATGACTCAGAGATTGAGACGGGGCCTTCTTTGCAGACAGCCCTGTGTCTAAATTGCCGTCATTGGAGAGTCTTTCCTCTCAAGGTCAATTCTAATGGTTCTCTGGTCTTTGAAGTCCCTGTTATAGCTTGAATAACTGAAACATCCTCCATAGGCTCAATTGTGACTGCGTTGCTCTGAGCTTGCAATGCTATTTTGAAGACAGAAGAGCCTTTAGCTATGGAACCTGGTTGACGGAAGNAGGTCATTAGGGGTAGGCTTTTGAAGGTTATCCTGGCACTGGTTCTGGCCTCCTTTCTCTGTTTCCTGGTTGGTAGAAAGTTGATCAGCACTGCCTCGTGCAGCCTCACACACCACTGCCTCACACTCACGTTCCTTCCAAATCCTATCAATTTCACATTTCTCTTTCCTGATACTAAACAATCCCTCGTGAACTCAGTCTCCACTACCTCAGGCCCATGTTGCCTCATACTGTCTCTCAGTCTTTCTGCTGCCTCACACTCTGCCTTCTCACACTCTGCTACCTCACACTCTGCCACCTCACACTCTGCCACCTCACACTCTGCCTCCACACACTCTGCCACCTCACACTCTGCCACCTCACACTCTGCCTCCACACACTCTGCCACCTCACACTCTGCCACCTCACACTCTGCCTCCTCACAC
>LZPO01044477.1:162716-177406 GCA_001675575.1 Neotoma lepida | reverse complement strand
TGTGGAAGCCAGAGGACAATTTTGGTTGTTGGATGTTATTCTTCCTGGTGCTGTTCACCTTTTATTTTGAAACAGGTTTTCTCATTGGCCTGGAAGTCTAGCCAAGTAGGCTAGATCGGTTGACTGGATGGCCATCAAGCTTCAGGGATCTGCCAGTCTATGCTTCTCAGTATTGGATTTATAAGTGTGCCATGACCCGACCCCACTGTGTGTGTGTGTGTATGTGTGTGTGTGTGTGTGTGTGTGTGTGTGTGTGTGTGTGTGTGCATACTACACAGTGACACAGCATGCATGTGATCTGTCTTTCCTGCACCCTGGAGTTTAGGGTTCCATCTTGCTCCATGCCCTTTTGTTTGAGACCTCTGGAGTCCAGCCTTGCCAGCTGCCTTAGCTACCAAGAAACCTAAGAAGTAAATGTTCTTCCTACTGTCCTTGGAGAACGTTCATCTCCTCAGGATCCTGCTTGAGCTTTTGCTCCTGTTAATAGAATTCATTACCACTGTACACTACTACTGCATCAATTTAGTCAGGCCTCATTTTACTTTGTCTTTTGGATGGTGGATGGTAGTTGAACAGGTCTGTAACCCTCACTAAAGAAACTTTGTGCGGTATGCAGTGTGTGTGCTAGAGGACAACTTCAGCTGTCATTCCTTGGGTACCATCCACCTTGGTGTTGTTTGTTTTTGTTTTGAGACAGATTTTTCATTGGCTGGAACTCACCATTGGATTATTCTGGCTGGCCAGCAAGTCCCAGAAAATCTGCCTGTCTCCACTTGACATGTTACCNTCACTGGGATTGCAGCCACATGCCACATGTCTGCTTCTTCTCCTCCTCCTNCTTCTTCCTCTCTCTCCACTTCCTCTTCTTCCTCTTCCTCCTCCTAAACACCGGTTCTAGGGATAAAACTCAGGTTCTTATGCTTGCAAGGCAGGCATATTACCAACTGAGCCATCACACCTCCCATCCATAAGCAACCTTTCTGATGTTACGGTTTGCTCTTGCTAATGCTTTTCTGTTACTAGTAGGTAGAAGTTTCTCGGTCCAACATTCATTAAGAGACTGAATGAATGGGACAGTGTTCTTGAGGCAGAGACCAAAGTCTGCTTGTTTGCTCCGTGACCTTGAAAAAGTTGCTTTTGGTAGACCCCACCTACTTCATCTGTAAAGCAAGATAGTAGTGTTGGCCCCAGTGGGTGGGAGTGATGTGGTTAGTGTGGGAACCAATGTGTGCAAATGTGCAGATCCAAGTGGTGCACAAAGGCCAACGATTATCTTGACTTATCCTTAATATATTGACATTTTAGTACTCTGATTTTACCCCAAGTTCAACCGCACCATTTGGAGCCCAGGAGAAGTTGGGGAATATCTGTGGTCAGCAGTGTTCAGATGGGGGTTTCCCCAGTTCCCTGCTGGCTATGACCTTGGTGCTCAGATCCATATTCAGGAAAATGCTGAGATAAGTCACTCTAGCGCCTCTGTGTCCTCTGGTCTCTTGCTGGCCCCATATGTTTGGATAACAGAATCTGATAAACTTCCTTCTCTTGTCTACACAGCACCTACTGGAAATCATGGGCTGTGCTGGGGGTGTCTGTATGAGCAAGAACTGCTTCCTGTCATTTGGTGTGGCCATAAATTCACTCAGNTACCTGTGGGTATTTTATATGTGTAATATATATATTACACACACACATATATAAAATATGTGGAGAGGGAGGGAGAGAGAGAGAGAGAGAGGGAGAGAGAAGGAAAAAGAGAGAGAGATTTGTAAGCCAAGAGCATATTGTATACCATGGGTGATGGTCAGCTGAGAGAAAGCACAGTGTCCGTTGTGGAATCTGAGTAGTGGGTCTTACAGAAGGAGTGTTCTANTCTTGGTTGCATGGATAGGTGTGGGAGCCCATTTTCAGGTTCCTAGTGACTTTACACAGCAGGTCTGCATGGAGGGGATGATTGGACCACAGGCCTGAGTGCAGGTGTCTGAGATGGTGTGCACTTGGCTGTGCTGAGGGGAGGTCTTTTTCTCCACCCCTTGGCTTTTCTATAAATACCCTGGGGCAGAGACAGTCGGGGCCGGTGAAATAGGTTCCGGGCCCTCTCGAGGCTATCCTGTATTTCTATCTTTTCTCCACAATCTAAAATCCGTCTATCTAATATTTCCTGCTACTCTCACCCAAGAAAACTTTGGGGAACTGTGGGGTTGGTGGGTAGCCGCCCAGCAGATAGAGAAGAGTGACAGAGAGATAAAGGGAGCAGGGGGAAGGAGGACACTAACAGGAAAGAGAGAGGGTAGTGAGTGTGAACAGGCTTTGGGGGAACGGCAGGCAGTGCCTCTGGGGAGTCACAGGAAGCTGTTCCTGGGTATGAATGCAGGGTGGTGTTCCTGTGGGAGGGGTTGCAAGGAGTCAGACTGGAGAGGAGGGCTAGGGGCTGGCAGATCCAGGACTTTTCCTCCTAGCATGAAGCTGAGGTTCTGCCCAGTCCTCACCAAGGTTACCCGAGGGTGTTGATAGATTGTAACATGGTCATATGTGACTCCCAGAGATGGCCCTAGAGATCCTGGGGAGGATGGAGCAGGGTACCTCAGTGGCTCACAGGTGGCTGTGTAGGACAAGTAGTAAGTTGGATGGAGATGAGAGTATAGCTTAGGGAATGTGGTACCCACCAAGGCACCCTCAGTGGCCCAAGCATCTTAAGCCATCAATATTGATGGGTCTATGGCATGTGAAACACACAGTAGCACCCTAGTTTCCACCTAAGTCTATCAAATGTGCCCTGACGAATAGTTTGTGTTCAAGTTTTTTGTATGTGTTGTAAAGATAGTTTTGTATGTGTGTGTGTATGAATGTACATGACATGTGTGTAGGGCACGTGTGTGAACATGTGTCTGTGTGTGTTTAAGTGTGTGCGTGTGTGTATACATGTGTAGGTCATAGGATAACCTGACTCCTCATGCCCCTTATTCTTTTTATTTGAGATAGTGTCTCTTATAGGTCTGGAATGTTGTTACACAGACCAAGCAAAAGGGCTTAGCAGCTTCCAGGAATCTGCCTTTATCTACTTCATATCTTGCCAGCTGGGATGACAAGCACAGACAGCTACCATGACCTTTTACATGGGCTCTCAGGAGCAAACTCAGGTCCTCACATTTTAAAGGCAAGCACTTCAACCACCTGAGCCATCCCCAGCCCATGGAGCTAATCTTCTTAATTAGGGTTTCTATTGCTGTGATGAAACACCATGACCATAAGCAGGCTGGGGAGGAAAGGGTTTATTTCATTTGTGCTTCCATAACACAGTCCATTACTGAAGGAAGTCAGGGCAGGAACTAAGGCAGGGCAGGAACTAGGAAGCAGAAGCCATGAAGGAAGAAGTGCTAACTAGCCTGTTCCTTCAGGGCTTGCTCAGCCTAAGTTTTTTTCCTTTCTTTTTTTTTTTCTTTTCTCTTTTGGGTGGGGGGAGTTTGAGACAGGGTTACCCTGTGTAGCCCTGGCTGTCCTGGAACTAACTCTGTAGACCTCGAACTCAGAGGTCTGCCTGCCTCTGTCTCCCCAAGTGCTGGGAATTAAAGGTGTGCCCCATCACTGCCTGGTGAGCCTCATTTTTTTATACATCCAGAACTACCTTCCCTGAACGGCATCCCCCCAACTCCATAGGCTGGGCCTTTTCACATCAATTATGAATAAAGAAATGTCCCACAGGCTTGCCCACAGACCAGTCTGGTAGGGGGAATCAATTCTATTGATGCTCCCTCTTCCCATGTGACTCTAGCTCAGTGGTTCTCAACCTTCCTAACGCTATGACTCTTTAATAGAGTTCCTCATGTTGTAGTGACCCCCAACCATAATATTATTATGTTGTTACTTCATAACTGTAATTTTGCTACTCTTATGAATCATAATCTAAATATCTTATATGCAGGATATTCAATATGCAACCCCTGTGGGGGTTGTGATCCACAGGTTGAGAACTACTGCTCTAGCTTGTGTCCAGTTGAAAAAATAAAACTAAGTAGGACAGATAGCTACTGTGTACTGCTAAGTCCTATATGTCCGATGACAACTTCCCGAAGAATCGGAGGCACAGAGGCACAGTTAACCTCTCAGTGTTGCACAGCTGACGTGCAGTGAATCTGGATTTGAACCTGGTCTTTCTCTTCATCTTCTGAGGTCCAAAATCCCTGTTAGCCCACAGCCTTCCTGACCTTCTGAGCAGGGACAGGGAGGCTGTCCTCATGCCTTTGACCTGGACAACAGAGTAGGGAGTTGTTGGATCTGATGGGAACCCCACCCTTTAATGTGGTCTCTAAAGAGCCTTGGGCATAGAACTCTCAGAATGGCCAGTTTTGGTGATTTCACCAACAAAAAGCGGAAGATTAATAGGAGGTAGAATTTAGACTTTAAAGGATAGTTTTTATAGGTCTCTTTGTGGGTTAAATCCTGCCTTTGATTTTTTAGTTTTTAAATTTAATCCTTTTATCTGTCCCTTGAAGGTAAATATTCATTTAAAATGAAAATTGCATGAAAAGAAGCCAGTCATTAGTTATTTATAAAGCAACTAAAAATTCTTTTAAAGCCGTATTTAAAATTTGTTTTTGCCCAAATACATTATGTAGAAAAGCCATTTTTCTGTATAGTATAGGGAGCTTTTCCAGCATGCACAAACCCTAGGTTCCCAGCACTGTACAAACTGGGCATGGTAGCACAACTGTAACCCCAGCACTCAGGAGGAGGGAGGAGAAGGATCAGAAATTCAAGGTCATCTATTCTTGAACATCTCCCCCATGTTCCTGTCCGTAGCCCCTCACTCACACTCCTATGGATAACCCAAACTCACTGGATCACCTCGTTAGATTAGGGTGGAATTGTCTCTTTGCTCTGTTATTGGTGCCCTATCTGTGGCGAATACACATTTGCTCCCCAGGAAAAGTCACACAACAGCTGGGTATGCCTGTGCATGTATACAGTAAGCACACAGTAGAGTCAGNTGTATACATAGCAGGACACAAACAGCCACTGTCTGTAAGTCCCCCTCCTGCCCTTGGCCACCTCCTCCACAAGCCTCTGGACATATTCGATGGCCAGCAGCTGAAATGTCCACGGCTGGTGTGGGCTCCAGACCTGCTCTTACCAAGGACAGATGCTGTCACTGGTGGCTGAGGGGAGCCAGCGCTCTGTCAGCTGTCAAGTGTGTGCTAGTCACCTCTGAGCAGGANCCCAGTATTTTCGTGCACATGGATTTTGGCAGGTGTTTTTTTTTTTTGCTTTTGAGAAACTGACATTTCAACAGTTGAAGTAACAGTTGTTTTCAGATATAGTAGGCTCATTAAAATGTAGTNTATCTACTCAGGCTTAGAACAAAACAGTTCAATACAAATTCATTTTAGAGCAATTAAAAACCAGTAACTTGAAAGGANTAATGTATTCAGCAGACATTTATTGATCACCTGCTGTGTGCTTGGAAGAATAATACCTTCTCTCAGATGAAGACCAGCGTGCTAAGGCTTGCTATTGCTTCTGGCATTGGCAACTTTCAGTGTTTGCCTTGTTCCCTTTGTTACAGATTCTGGGACATGAAAGAACTACCCAGGGGTTGGTGAGTTAGCTCAGTTGGTAGAGTGCTTGCCTAGCAGCNATGAAGCCTTGGGTTGGATCCTCAGCACTGGATACAGGCAGGGGCACATGTTTGTAATCTTATCCCCCAGAGTGTGGAACAAGGAAGATCAGAAGTTCAGGAATATCCTTGGCTACCTAGCAAGTTTGAGGCCAGCCTGGGCTATAGACTCTGTCTTAAAAACCCAACCAACCAAAACAAAATAAAACAACACTCTCCAGGAAGCTTGTAGGTAGCAGAAGTTGAGTCTCAACCAAGGTGTGACGATTCTAGAGCCACAATTGTGGCCTCCAGACTCATTCATATTGAGTATGGCCAGGAACAGGGAAGCTAGGACAGAGGGGCATGGTGGTGCATGACTGCAATCCCAGCACTGAAGAGGCTGAGACAGGGGGATGACTTTAAATTTGAAGCCATTCTGGGCTACAGAATGAGACTAACACCAAACAAGAACAAAACAAAAGGTGAACAAACAAACACAAACTAAACCAAAACAAAAACCGATCAGTCAACAGAGATCAAGGATAAAAGTGACAGCTATCTGTCATATCATCCCAGCGGGGAGTCTACATGTCAATATAAATACTCTCCATGGGATCCTGTCACTCAAAACAAAACCAGCAAGCCTTTGCCTTCTTAGGAATCCTTTGCAACCCCCAAAGTCTAAAAAGTCAAAGAGAGTAACAGTTCATGCACATTGCTGTCACCAGAATGAGGCCTGTATGGCTTTTACGACTGCCTTGACCTCCAGTCCCCCATGGATGCCTGCCTGGATTTGACAGAAGAAATCTTCTCGGTCCCGAGCAAAGCTGGGGTGTTAGGCCTTCTAGTTCTAAGACTCAGTCTGCTGCTGCCTTTCCCAGGGAGTGCTGGCTGCTGGGCTGTGCTGAAGATGCTGGCCAGGTGTGTTGTTTCAGTGCTATGAGAAAGACTTTGGGCCACAGAGATAGGTGTGGGGACCACGGCAGTGGGCCCTTACAGCAGGAGAGACAGAGCTCTCTTCTGAACACAGTGCTGACAAGTGAGAATACAGCCAAGAAGCAGGTTGGGAGTTGGGGTGTTACAGCTGTGGGTTGGCAAGCCAAGGAACATCTGCTGAAATCTTCCAGGTTCTGTGTCCTAGAACAAAGAATTGTCCCTTGGCCATGGGTACATGAGCAGTGTCCCTGATAGAGACAAAGAAAGGGTCCCTGGTAGAGAGAGAGGCAGTTTATTAGGAAATAGCACTCTGGAGAATGGAAGAGGGCTAGAAAACTGGGCTTAGCCAAAAAGCATTGGGCCATTGGAATCCTGACTCTTCATGGGTCATTTACATAGACCCCAATTTATCATCTTGAATGTATAGCATGGACTTTCCTTTGGCTTATCCTGTCCCTTATATGTAGCCCTGGTTGGGGAGAGGGGTCTCTAATCTTTCTGCCAAGCAGCTTCTTTCATGTGAATCTTGGTGCCCCTCTCACCATCCGCCCTATTCTCTTGCCACAAGAAAGTGGAAATTTGCATAAAGAAGCATTACAGTTAAGGGGACTTTTGGATAAACTGAGCTAACAGTTCTTGCTAAAGCCAGCCTGCATCATTAGCCAAGATCTGGGGGATGGTGGAGGATGGGGAGCACAGATTATGAGGGTGATTATATATCTTGAGGGTGTGGTTTCTGGCTTGCCTGAATTATGATGGCTATTTGCTAAGATTCTTCTTGTCTTTTTGAGACAGTCTGGCTAGGTAGCCCAAGCTAGCCTTCAAACTTGCTGTCCTCTTGGTTCCCCATCGTAAGTGCCAGGGTCACAGACATGTGCCACCACCCCCAGCTGAAACTGTTTCACAGGGAAATACACAGTCAGGTCCAGCGGAAGAATTAGAAGTTTGACTAAAGTTTGGCTAAGCAAAGAGCCTTTGTCTAGGGGTGGGGCAGATCTGTTAAAGATGGTTTTTAATAGCCCATTGCAGTAACAGAAAATGCGTATTCTGGAGCTGGAAAAAAATCAATTAGTTGTGTTTATTCTACTTTCCTGAAAGCAGACAGAAGCTGTGACAAAGAGGGGACTACAGGCGGACAGGGGTCTTAATGTCTACCCCATGTTCTGTCATGGGGGTGGGGCAGTAGATCCCTTGAAAGGATGATGGTTCCCATGGTCAGTCTCCTGAGTTACACTGTTCCCCAAGCACGGCCTCATGGGTTCCTTCCTGTGTCTCCAGAGACCCTGGGGACTCCTGTGTGCTCCGTGGGGAACCCACGACACAGGGTGAGGTTGTTGAAAAGGTGAAATTAGTTACCAAGATGGTGAATCTTCATTGTCTACTTGACTGGGTTTAAAAATCACCATGGAAACGTAATTCTTGGCCTGTCTGTTTCCGGAAAGGTTTAACGAGAGGGAAGACACACCCTGAATGTGGGCAGTGTCAGTCCATGAGCTGGGGTCCAGGGCTGCATAAAAGGGAGACAGTGAGCTGCGCACCAGCATTCTTCTCTCTCTGCTTCCTGACTGTGGATGCCCTGTGAGCAGCTGCCTCACACTCCTGACACCATGCCTTCTGCTCCAACTGTCACCCCATGCTGTCCCCTCAACTGTCAGCCCAAGTAAGCCCTCCCTCCCTTAAGATGCTTCTGTCATGTGTTTTGACACAACAGTGAGAAAGCAGTTAACACAGGTATATATTACAAAAGTAAATGATAAAATTAACACATCATTTTTTGGGGGGTGGCACTGTCTTCCATTCTTTCAGATCCCAGGCATAGCCATTTTAATATTTCTTCTTCATTTTGACAACTTTTAAAATCTATTTTAAGAAGCATACCAAGATGGTCATACTACAAATGTAGTTTTGTATTCTGCTGGCTTTAGATGATTTTATTACAAAGGATCTTTCAAACATTTAAGCTGTTCCTCTACCTTAAGATGAAATTAGCTTTTTTTCCCTTTTGCTTGTGAAAGTTATTACATGGTGGGACTTAAAAAAAAAATCAAGGGGCTGTAGAGATGGCTCAGCAGTTAAGAGCACTGGTTGCTCTTCTAAAGGACCTGGGTTCAATTCCCAGCACCCACATGGTAGTGGTGTAACTCCAGTGTCTGTAAATCTAGTTCCAGGGGATCTGGCATCTTCACACAGACATATATACAGCAAAACCCNAATGTACATTAAAATAAATGTAGCAAGACTTTCTGTGTACTGCCAGCTTCCAAATAACAACACAGAGACTTCTTATTAATTATGAAAGCTCGACCTTTAGCTTAGGCTTGTCTCAACTAGCTCTTATAACTTAAATTAATCCATTTATATTAATCTATGTTCTGTCATGCACCTCCTATTTCCTTTCCATGTCTGGCTGGTGACTCCGCCTTTCTTTTTCCCAGAGTCCTCTCTATCCCTGGAAATCTCACCTAACCTCTTCCTGCTTAGCTACTGGACATTCATCTCTTTATTAAACCAATCACAGTGACACATCTTCACACAGGGTACAAATATCCCACAACAAATAAATAGATAGATAGATAAATCTTTAAAAAAATCAAACTATATAGGAAGCTAGTGGTTGCTTTTCCATTCAGAAGGCCACCCCACCTTTATTCCCGGGCCCCTCACCTTTCCTGCACACAAGGCAATGAGGTTTTTGCCAGAGGCATCTTTACCAGGGGTGGGACTTTGTGCTGAGGGTGAAGATCCTAAGATCAGTCACTGTCACTTTAGAGACACCTTTAAAAAAATGGTTCTTTCTGTAGTGTGTGGGTCTCAGTCTTGTCCTCCAGCTCTGTCTCACCCTATGGACATGAATCATCTTCAAAGCTTTTTCTTCTGGTAGCCAAAGTGACACTGTCCACAGAAGGGAGAGGGGAGCAGGCTTACTGCTGGAAGTGGGGGAAATGTACAGTATTGGAATGTGGACATTTTAATGGTATTTTCCCATCTCTTTCTCCTGGACTACTTGTATCTGCTTACAATGCTTTCTCGAGAGAACTGAGAAGAAAAATTGCAGGCACAATGTAATAGTACTGTCTTGTTGGGACTGCCAGCCCACAAATAATGACATGGAAACTTATTATTAATTATGAAAGCTCGGCCTTAACTTAAGCTTGTTCCTAACTAGTTCTTATAACTTAAATTAACCAATTTTTTAAAAAAATCTACATTCTTCCATGAGGCCCATTACCTCATCTCCATGCTGCCCATCCTGCTTCTTCCGCATCTGGCTGGTAACTTAGCCTTTCTTCTTCCCAGAGTTCTCTCTCTGCCCGGAAGTCCCTCCTATGCTCTCCTGCCTAGCTATTGGCTGTTCAGCTTTTATTACACCAATCACAGCAACATATCTTCACATAGTGTACAAATATCCCATAACAATATAATGTAGAGATATATTAACTCTTATGTTTTCTTTCCCTTCTTGATAGAGCTTTATCAACTGGCTTGATGAGATAACAGGAGGATAATTAATAGTCTCACTTAGCACTGCATTACAGGGTGCCTATTCCCTGTGCATTGTCCATGTCAATTTGTGCATGCGTGAGTGTGTGCATGCATATGTGAGTGTGTTTCTGTGTGTGTGTGTGTGTGTGTATTTGAGCACATGCCTACACATATGGAGGCTAGTGGGCAACCTCAATTATGCACTGCTGGCTTGCCTGAGAGTCTCAGGGATCCTCCTGCCCCTGGGTTAGCCTCCATATCTGTTTGTTTGTTTTTTGCTTAAATGTGGGTGCTAAGGCTAGAACTCGGGTCCTCATGAGTTATCTGTCCAGCCCTGCTCTATATATATCATATATAATGTTGTGTGATTTGTTCTATGTGAACTATCCACAATAGGCNAATATGTGGAAGGAGAAAGCAGATTAATGGTTCCCTAGGACTGGGAATGTTGGTACCCATGAGAAGCGACTTCTAAGAGGTAAGGGGCATTTAGAGGTGGCAACAGTATTCTGAAGTTCAACATGGTGATGGGTGTAGAATTTTGAATTCATCAAAAATCTTATTGAGTTACATTTCTTGGTGCTCTGTTTTGCTTCAAACCACATATTTTGTATTTCTTTTTGCCCTGTTTGCTCTTTTCATTGTAAAGCTGCATAAGAGTGATTACCAATACAGAATCAATATTGGGCTGTCTTGAAATCTCTACCAAGAAAATTATTCTAATACTTTTCAATATTGATTCAGGCAAATTTTTAGGATAGAAACCAACTACCCACCACTGNTATCCACTGTTATCCACTGTTGTGGATAACATACAGAGGAGTACAGCCAGTGACCAAATGGTAGGTGGCTCACTGGCTCTCTGTGACAAGAAAGGCACGAATCTTTAGAAACTTCAAAGCCCACCCCAGTGACACACCTCCTTCGACAAGGCCACACCCCCTAGTCCTTCCCAAACAGTTCCACCAAGTGTGGACCAAGCATTCAAACATACGAACCTATGGGGACCATTTTCATTCAAACCACCACACCAGGGTCTCATCATGCTAAGTAATCACTCTGTTGACTGAGCCACATCCTTAGCTCCATCCTGCTTTTTTTGTTTTTGTCCCAGAGAGCCTGTGAACCACCTAGCATTGGGTCTCTGGGCCTTCTCTTATGTATGTTATCCTGGAGGGTTGGTTTTCCTACCAGCAGACGGCCAAGGCGGCTTGAGAGACTGGTCTTGATGGAGGGGTGTGGTGTGGCACAGTGTGGTGTGGTGTGGCACAGCGCAGTGTGGCACAGTGTGGTGTGGTGTGGTGGAGGACTAGCTGAAGGCCTCTGTTGGGCTCTCACATTCCCAGTAACACACCTTTCTGGCTTGAGCTAACTCCAGAGGTCTTCTCTTTTTTTGGCAGGTATGAGTTGTGAAATGCTTACTAATTGTCTGAGTGCTCTTTCATGACCATTCTGTTTGCCAGCCTGCCTTCCTGTATTAGTCTTGTTGTCTGTATCTGTGATAAAATACCCTGGCAAAAGCAACTTAAGANAGAAAGGGTTTGTNGGGCTCACAGTTCCAGGTTATAGNCTATCAGTAGGGATGTCAAGGCAAAAGGAACTTNAAGTAGCTGCTCACATCACATCCACAGTCAAGTGCAGAGAGCAGTGGTGCTCAGTCTGCTTTTCCTCTCTTACATAGTTCAGAACCCCCTTCCTTGAGAATTTTTCCACCTGCAATGGGTGGGCCTTTCCACCTCTACTAATGGGCTAGAGCTAATAATCTTCTATAGATCTGCCCACAGGAAACCTAATCTTTGTTGAAATTTCCTGCCCAGGTGATTCTAGACTGTGTTAAGTGTCATGCTATCTGTCTATGTATCTGTCTGTCTGTCTGTCTATCATCTATCTATCTATCTATCTATCTATCTATCTATCTATCTATCTATCTATCATCTGTTCATCCATCCTGAGTCTCACACTATAATTATATGTACTGGAATTTACTATGTATCCCAGGTTGGCTTTTAATTAATGGTATTTCCTGGCTCTGTCTCCCATGTGCTGTAATTACAGACACGCCCCACAATTTTTGGCTTATTTTGGCATCCCCTCCACACATACTTTGAGACAAAACCTCATGAAGCCCATGCTAGCTTCAAACTCCCTATGTAGCCAAGGGTGACCTTGAACTTCTGATCCTCTTGTGTCTGACGCCCTAATATTAGGATTACAGGGTACACGATCACACCTTGTTTATTGGATTCTGGATAGAACCCAGGGCTTTAGTACATTCTGAGCAAGCACTCTACCAACTGAGCCACGTCCCCAGCTTCTCATCATGCTATTGAGAGTAAACAGTTTGACCAGTAAATCTTGGAACCAAATTTGTTGAAGAGTCTGCTCACTCACAGAGACACTATCTTGTGAATTCCATACAAAGCTCCCGATGGTAACTTGTGAGGCACAGTGGCAGAACCCACTCTACTTCTTACTCGTCNTCCTTAATTAATTCAGTCTGATTTAGGCTTAGCTATCTAAAAGTCATTTTTTTCCCAGACAGGGAATATCTGAATTATTCATTTTCTTCCCATAATGAGCTGGGCGTACCGGTCCCTTGAGAAATCAGTGCTACACATCTTAACACTGTTTACATGTGTTGTTTTGCTGGCATCTCTCAGGGAGATTAGTAATCAGTCAGCTCACTAGAAATTTTAGGAATAATAGAAGTTTTGGGGAAACTTCAAGTGATGTAAAGTAACTAAAATTTTAAGTCACAAATGGTTCAGAATCCTTTCATTGGCTGACTTTTATTTTCCCTAAAAAGAAAAGCAGGGCTGGGCATATATAGCTCAGTTTTAGAGTGGTTGCCCAGAATGCACTAGAAACCTCNCATGCATGAAGCCCTGGGCTTGATCCCCAGAACTATATAAACTGGTCATGGTAATGCATGCCTGTAAACTTAGCACTTGGGAGATGAAGGCAGGAAGATCAGAGTTCAAGGTCATCTTCAGCTACATGGCTAGTGTGAGGTCAACCTAGGTTACATGAGATGGGGGNGGGAAGTAGCTGTGTGGTCTGGGTGTTTTATTAAATTTTACTAATATTTGGTGTGACTTTTTTTTTCTCAGTAATAATCAAAATGCAATTTCCACCTGAAACTTTTCTGAGGCAGGGTCTTTCCCAGGAGTGGAAATTGTTCTCACTTCTTCGTGAGAATATGTATTATAATAGTCAATTAGTACTTAGGAAGTAAAAGGCGATGTTTCCCCTCATCAAGAGAATGGCTTCCATGTCCACGTGGGGTGAGATCTGCGATACAATGAATTATGAACAAAGGCACTTTACACTGCAGTGCGTGGCTGAGCCAATTATGAACAGGAAATCTATCACCCAATATGGAGGAATGTATATCCTTGACAGAAGTGTAAGTTTGTGTGTGCATATCAATGAGCACAAGACAAATGGTGACCTTTCCCTTCCTAAGGGCTGTATCATTGTATATACACACCAGTGTGGATGGGTGCTTAGGATAGATATTGTTGTCTAGAATTGTAAATAGTTATACAATTATGATATACCACTGTGTTACTCTGTGTAATCCCTAGTCCTGTTGCTCAGATGACAAATGTACACAGATTTAGTGGCTTAAAACCATACAATATTTTTATTGTTCTTGAGGTCAGAAGCTCACAGTCAGCCTTAGTGGGCCCAAATCAAGGCAGTGGCAGAATTGTGTTCTTCTAGGGCCTCAAAGGAAAATCTTTGTCTAGCTCAAAAAAAAATTTTTAAGCTTCCAGCTTCTAGAAGCTCCTAGAAGATCCCATGAGCGTCCTTGATTTGTGGATTCTGTCTGCCAATTCAATTCCCTCAATTCTCCTTCCAGTGTCAAATCTACTTCTCTGACTCTCACTTCCTGTTTCTAAGGCTTTTGAAATTCCAAGGTCTGCCTGGATTATGGAGGAAAAAATCTCAAAATCCTTAACGCTTGCAAAGATCCTTCGGCNGTGTGAGGTCACATTTTCACAGAGATTTGGATGCGACATCTCCTGGGAGAGATGCTACTACAGAATTGAGGCACATTGCTAGCTTGTGGTACCGTTGCTTGCTTTATTTAACTGATCTCCATGTCTGCACACTCGGGATGCAGAGAGGCAGAGCACAGCTTCAGCCTTGAAGGGGACTTGGGGGAACTCATGAAAGAATTTGGGGGCTTGGAGGACCTGGAGGTCATTCATGTGTGGTAGAGTAGCAAGCTCTTTCTATGAACCAGTGTTTGTGAATGGATGAATGTGCTTACGAACTGGTACCCTCTCCTATGGGTTAGGGATTCTCATCTTAGTATTAGTGGAAGAATGTCTCACTTGACCCTCTGGGTAAAATTTTAGGGATATACACAGTTTTCTGTTATGAGAGCCCACGATATTCAATAAATCTATTATTATTCCTTTTTNTTGGTTTCTTTTTTTTTAATGTGGATGGATGTGTGTGGCTGTTCACTTCTGTGTGCACACTTGTGTGTACTTTCTTGTGGAGGCCAGAGGTCAACCTTGGGTGTTATTGCTCAGGAGTTGTTCACTTTGTTTTTAAAGATAGGGTCTCTAACTGAGGCTTAGGGCTCATTGATTTGGCTAGGTGGGTGACCAGTGAGCCCCAGGGACCTCCCTGACTCTACCTCCTCAGCACTGACATTGTAAGA
>LZPO01044477.1:150966-162596 GCA_001675575.1 Neotoma lepida | reverse complement strand
GTTGGAGAGCCAGCTCAGTAGGCAAAGTGCTTGCCATGCAAGCATGAGGACCTGCGTTACATCACCAGAGCTTATGTAAAAAAGCCAAGCATGGTGGCATGCACCTGTAATGCCAGTGCTGGGGATGTGAAAGCAAGACATGCTGGATGTCAGTCTAGCCTCAGTGATGAGTTCTGTGCAAACAAGTGACTCTGTCTCTAAAGCAAGCAAACCACCGAACCAAGAAGGATGGTGACTGAGGAACAAAACCTGGGGGTGACTTCTGGCCTCACACATCTAAACAAACACATGCACTTGCACACAAGCACATACAGCCCCATGCACATGCACACACACACACACACACACACACACACACACACAAATTTACAGTTCACTTTTCACAGACCAAACCCAATTTTTTCTTTTAAAAAAGTTTAGAGGCTGGAGAGATGGCTCAGTGGTTAAGAGCACATGCTGCTCTTGCAGACGACCTGAGTTTGGTTCCCAGCACCCATGTGGGATGATTCACAACTCCCTTTAACTTTAGCTTCAAGGGATCCAATGCTCTCCTTTCACATTCATGGGCACCTGCACTCACATACACATNCTNGCACACAGGTNTGCACACACACACACACACACACACATTAATAGTAAGAGTAGATAACACAGATGGAATGTCCACCTAGTTATATTCTGAGTACCTACCTAGTTATCACAAGCTCACGTCATCTCCACAATAGCCCTATTAGAGTATACCTTTTCATTTCTNCTCTAATGGCCAAGGCAGCAAGGTTCTAGAAAGGTAGGTTGAGAAATGTGCCCCAAGACACATAGATAGTGAGGGCTGGAGCTCGGCCTTGAGCTTATCCCAGGGGCTTACNAGCCTGTGAGTTTGTATCAGGTCCATCAGTGGTGGGGCTCAGCTTCAATTTATACTCATTAACCCCAGCTTCTATCTCTCTCTCTCTCCCTTTTTTTGGGGGAGGGGTTTCCAGACAGATTTTCTCTGTGAAACAGTCCTGGCTATCCTAGAACTCACTCTGTAGACCAGGCTGACCTTGAACTCACAGAGATCCACCTGCCTCTGCCTCCTAAGTGCTGGGATTAAAGGTATGCAACACCACCGCCAGGCACTTCTGTGTCTCTTGCACTCTGCCACACTGTCCCTCCAAGGAAGTGGAGTGGTTTGTACCCCATACTTTTGTGGTAATGGTATTTCTGTTTCAAGTCCAATGGTAGGAAGGAAGGNTTTCTGAAGAGGGTTGTTGGGGCAATATGGGGTAGGAGAAGAGAGATGGGGTAGGATGGGAGTGCTGGGTCATGGTGGGTACCTGGATAGCCAGCCACGGATGGGAGGTTCATCTCACTCAGGCTCACTATGTAGCTGAGAACTGATTTTCATGGTCCTTCTGATTCCACCTTCTGAGTGTTACAATTACAGGCATGCACCACTGTGCCCAGTTTGTACAGTGCTGGGGCTGGAACCCAGGGCCTCATACATGCTGGGCAAGCATTCTACTAACTGAGCTATGTCCCCAGGTCTATATAAGTTCTAACCCAAGGAATTTGCTGTTCATGGAGAGTCAGGCTGAAGAGAGAGGCATTGGCTATGGTCTAATGAGTGTGGTTCCCTGAGCATCTATCTCCAGCTTGGTCCTTATCACTTGGTTCAGGAGAGCTGAGGCCTGCCTCATGGGGGCCTCTTGTCATTGACTGAATTGTCTGTGCNGATGGGGAGCATTCTGAATGACGGGCAGAAGCAGAGGCCCCTGGGTACCCCAGTTCTGCAGCAGGTGCCAAGCCTTGCCTTGTTTACGTGAGTTAGCTCCTGTGGAGAGCTGTGGTACTGCTGAGGAAAGGGACAAGACAGGGCCATCCCAGTCACTGGTCGGCAGATATGCTGGACAGTGCTGCAGAGGCCATTTCTGGAGGGCCAGTGGTATGGAGGACAGAGGGCCTGCCTTGCACAGGACAGGGACCTGGGAAGATCCATCGTCTCCCAGTAAGGATGGAGCTGGAACTGAGCTGGAAAGAGTCAGGATATCACAGACGGATGTTTTGTTCATTAAAGCCCTGNTGTGGCGTTGGTTTCAAAGTTCTTTAAGATCAGGGATCTTAGCCGAGTAATTGGCTCTTGGCAGAAAGGTTTCCAGTTACAAATGGGGGCAGGTGATCTCAGATCCCAGCGGGAGCTCAGTTAAAAGGCAAAGCCATTGGCTTTCTGAAAGGGAAGCTTCCCTCTGGACACACCCCTTCCCCTCTCAACTCNGGTCTTGACTCATTAATACATCTCTCTCACCCTTAATGTGTTTCTTGCTGCTTAGGGTGGGATTCTAGCCGGTCTCCAGATGAGTTATGTTGTTACCACTCTGCTTTCTTTCTTTCTTTTATTTAAAGGTATATTTTATTTTTATTTATGCATATGTGTGAGTGTCCACCACATGTGTGTATGTAGTATGTGAAGGCTTGATGAGGGTGTTAGATTCCCTGGAACTAGAGTTACAGGTGACTCTGAGCTGTCTTACTCGGGTGGTAGGTCTTTGGGAAGATCAGCAAGTGCTCTTAACCACTGAGCCACCTTTCCAGCCTGATAGTCTGTGGTTTGCTTCTAGTTATTAATCAGCATGCCTGATTGTGGGCTTTCCAAAGGTACTTTGGGGTGTGGCTATGGAGCAGGGGATGGCAGGTGCCAGGGGGTGGCAAGTATTGGGACAAGGATGCCCAAGAGTGCAGGCCAGAATCTCCCTCAGCTGTGCTGCCCTCACTCTGAACCTTCCTTCTGGATGCTTAGGACGCTTACATTTCCAACTGTGCACACTGTCCAGTGCCTGCTTCAGATGCCACAAAAATGCTCTATGACCCTGAAAGAGGGATTGCAAAAGCCTTGGGATCTTGTGCTTTCTTTCCTCAAGTGTCCTTTATTGTGCTTGGAGGGAGAGTTGTGAAATGAACCACTGGTGAGATGTTTTAAACTCACCNGGAGGTGGTNAATGATTATCTTGGGAGAAGGCTCCTTTATGCTGAAGACTCTGTAGGGGTAAAGGCTGGGGAGACNCTGAGTTGGTAAAGTGCCTGCTAGTTAAGCGTGAGGGTTTGCGTTTGATTTCCAGTCTGTGTAAAAATGGCGGGTGTGGTGGCNAGCTTCTGGAACGCCAGNGCTGAGAGGAATGGGGAGGAGAGATGGACACAGGAGGGTCCCTGAGGCTTGCTGGTCAGTCAGTCTAGCCAAATCAGTGAGCTCTAGCTTCATTGAGTCTGTCTTAAAAACTAAAGTGGAGAACAGTGGAAGAAGACCCCCTGTCTTAGTGTTACTGCTGCTACAATGAACACCATGACTAAAGCAACCTGGGGAGGAAAGGGGTTATGCAGCTTACTTCTCCACATCACAGTTCACCATCAAAGGAAGTCAGGACAGGAACTCAAACAGGACAGGATCCTGGAGGTAGGAGCTGATGCAGAGGCTAAGGAGGGGGTGCTATTTACTGTCTTGATCCTCATGGCTTGCTCAGCCTGCTTTCTTATAGAATCCAGGACCATCAGCCCAGGGATGGCACCACCCACAATGGGCTGGGCCCTCCCCATCAGTCACTAATTAAGAAAATGTTTTACTGATGGATCTTATGGAGGCATTTTCTCAATTGAAGTTCCTGCCTTTCAGATGACTCTAGCTTGTGTCAAGTTGACATAAAACTATCCAGCACAACACTCAACACCACCTCTGGCATCCATATGTATGTGCAAAGGCATTCTCATGCAACACCTCTAAACACACACACACACACACACACACACACACACACACACACACACACACACACACACACACACACACACACACACACACACACACACACACCAATAAATAAAGAACCTGTAGATCTAGTCACTGTGGCTATATAGCAAATCACCCCAAACACGTGGCTTAGAACTACAATGATTGCTATTACTTTTGTGTTTCTATTGGTCAGAGACTTGAAAGCACATTTTCAGGATATTCTGGGGTGTAGTCCCTGCTGAGGGTACTGAGGTTGGTGTTGCCTCAAAGGCTTCTGAGCATCCATGTCTAGTGTTGGACAATGGATCCAGGAGCTGTTAGGGGCTGGACCACACGGGGCTCTTTGCTTACTCATTGAACCCTAGGATCTGCCTCTCTCCACCTCACCAGCACCAGGATCACGAGCATGTGATCACTGCATGCTTTGGTTGGCTTCTGATAGACAAGCATGTGCTATTACATGGGTTGGTTGGTTGATGATAGCTAAGCATGTGCTACTACATGCTTTGGTTGGCTGCTGGAGATAAGAACTCAGGACCCCAAGCTTAAGTATCAAGAGCTTTACTAACTGAGCCAACTTCCCAGTTCCTTGACTTTTTTCTTCCATGTGTCTATGGAGTACATGGGTGCCTAGAACGACACAGAGTCTTCCTAAACAGGGTGAGAAGAAGCGGTCAAGGCCCAAAGCAGCTCAGAGGCGTTCCCCTTTGGGCAGGCATCAGAAGGGGGAGGTGTTTGCTCGAGGAGAGGACCTTTGGTCTCAAGTGTTGGCATATTCTGAAAGTGATCAAAAGAGTTTCCCTTTCCTCCACNTCCCCATTCTTCAGAAAAAAAGGGGGGCAGCCCTGGGCTCTGCTCTGGCGGATGCTGCTGTGGGGAGGAAGTGGCCACGGGTGCCTGGGCCTCTTGTTTGATTTGGTCCTTAGTGGTGGTCTCTTTCATGTAGCACATGCTGGAGCTCAGAGTCAGTGCGTCTCTCCTGAGGGAGGTCTTTTAGGAGCTGAATTGCTCAGCAGACCTGAATGAAGGAATGGCCACATGGGAGCCAGGGCCACCTTGTTCCAAAGGAAACTGTTGCATACAAGTAACCAGCCTTCTTGGTTTTCGTGTGGTTAGCTCACAGAGGGTCAGTTCTTGTTTAAAATATACTCAATTAACAATATGCTTACTGTGTGCTGTGTCTTAGAGGGGAGAAGGATAACTGAGACCCTATTGCTCACACATTGTATTTTTAAGCCTAATGAATGAGGAACCGGAAATAATAGAGAACACATCCTATCTTAACTCATGATGGGTGGCTCTCTGAGCTTCAGGAACTTGGATTTGGGGTTAGATTTGAAACTAGAATTCAGCTTGTGCCACCTGTCACTTATCCAAGCTAATGAGCCAAGACAGGGTTAGACTCATTGTTTATAAAAACATTTATTTATTTTATTTATTTATTTTTTTTGTGTGTGTATGCACATATGTGAGCATGTGTCTTCAGAAGAGGGTATCAATTCCTTGGAATTGGAGTTACAGGCATTTTTGAGTCACCAGGAGTAGGTGCTGGAATCTGAGCTCCAGTCCTCAGATCGGTTAGCNCTCTNAACTCCCAAGCCGTCTCTCTAGCCTCAGGAATAGAACATTAAAAATTGTACTTTATTTAGAGAGCCACCAATCTGAGATGACAGTGGACTGACATTCTAAAACGATCCGTCATCCATCCCTTAGCCAGTCTGCAGATTGCATAGAGAGAAGCCAGTAGTGGGAGGCAAAGGCAGAGTCCTGAGTTTGCTTTGTGTGAGCTGCCTCACTCACAGCCCTGTCTGTCCTCACCTGTGGGGCAGTGGGTGCCTGTGTGAGCTGCCTCACCCACAGCTCTGTCTATCCTCACCTGTGGGGCAGTGGGTAGAAGTCATAGGAGCATGTATTCAGAGCAGCCAGCATGCATACCTGATGTGGACAAAACCAATACAGAACTGAGGAGTCAAAACGAGGGTGTAGGGGCAGGGCTGTGGCTCAGTCAGTAACATGTTTGCTATGCAAGCATGAGCCCCAGAGTTTGAGTCTCAGGTCCCCCATGTGAAGGCAGCTATGATGGTGTGCTTATTCTCCCTGCACTGGAGACACTGANACAAGAGCTTGCTGGCCATGCAGCCTGGCTAAACCAGCAAGTTTCCTGTCCTAGAAAGAGAATATATCTCAAACAAACAAACAAACAAGCAAACAAACAGGTNAGTGACATCTGAGAGTGACTTCTGGCTTCCACACACAGGGCCATGCACATATATTCACATGCACACACATTTATATTCACATGAACACACACACACAACACATATACACACACTGAGGTTGTGAGCAAGGACACGGTGTCGCTGGGGACTTATAGAGTACACACTTAGAGCACCTGGCTCTGGCTTATCAGTGTCATTCTCCAGACTCATCCAGAACCCAACACAATAGTGGTCCAAACAGCCAAGGCAGAGTGTCCCACACACAGTTTATCATCTCTGCCTTTTTTAGGAATANCAAGAAATTCATGAAGGATTTTGAATTTGATGAATTTTAAGCTTCTACTGAGTTCTGTCCTAGGTGATTATCTTGCTCAACAAACTTACAGCTTTGGGGACCACCTTACATGTTACTAAAGTTGTTAGGGTCAGGTCCCTAGGACCCTANAAGCTCTAACAAGCTAGGTGCAGCCATCTTACCTCAATAGGCCAGTTAAAGAGATGAGTGAAAACTGGAGAAGGGAGATGTATTTACTGTGGCCACATTGGGAAGAGGAACAAAGAGAGGTCCTGTCCCTCACCCTCCTTACCCCCAAGTCCATCTGGGACTTAACATGATAGTTAGTTTTGAACAGAGGACAAGAAGTGTGCAGTACCGGCCAAGCAGTACCAGCCAAGCAGTACCCNCCAAGGTGTGGTCCCAACCATCACTGACCCATCATTGCTTGGGCTCCAGTTCTACAAGATTGTCTGACAAGTTGTCAGAACTGTGAAGTCTCTTAGGAGACAAGCCCCTCCTCGGCAGGCATCAGTTTCAGCCTTTCCCTTTCTGGCAGGCAAGGGTCCAATTTAGGGGCTGAAAAACCATTTTTTCTATAGTCTAGTAGCCAAAATGGGATGGGCATAGCACTAGTACTGGCTAGTCTTATGTCAATTTAACACAAGCTAGAGTCATNAGAGAGGAGGGAGCCTCAATTGAGAAGATGCCTCCATAGGATCAGGCTGTGGGGAAGCCTGTAGGGCATTTTTTTCATTAGTGATTGATGGGGAGGTCCCAGCCCACTGTGGGTGGTGCTACACCTGGGCTGGTGGTCCTGGGTTCTGTAAGAAATCAGGCTTAGCAAGCCATGAGGAGCAAGCCAGTAAGCAGCACCCGTCCATGGCCAGGTTTCTGCCCTTTTGAATTCCTGTCCTGATTTCCTTTGATGATGGCCTGTGATGTGGAAGTTAGTTGAATAAACTCTTTGCTCCTCAAGTTGCTTTGGTCATGGAGTTTCATTGCAGCAATAGTAACCCCAGCTAAGGCAGTCTCTACAGAATATCTTCATTCCTACCAGGAGGGTTACAGGCAGGCTTTTAAATCCTAGTAGTAACCATTTCTAAGCAACAGTAGCCAGCCTGCTCGGCCTGAAGCCATACTTCATTCTAAGACTTCTCACACAAGAATGGGATTCTGATCTTTGTTGGGACAGTGTCTTAGTTAGGGTTTCTATTGCTGTGAAGAGACACCATGACCATGGCAACTCTTATAAAGAAAACATTTAATTGGGTAGCTTATAGTTCAGAGNTTCAGTCTATTATCATCAAGGTGGGACATGGCAGCATGTAAGCAGACATGATGCGGGAGAGGTAGCTGAGAGTTCTACATCTTGTGTAAACAACAGAAAGTGAACTGAGACACTGGGTGGTATCTTGAGCATAGAAGACCTCAAAGCCCGCCCCCACAGTGACACACTTCCTCCAACATGGCCACACCTACTTCAACAAGGCAACACCTCCTAATAGTGCTACTCCCTATAAGATGATGGGAGCCATTACATTTAAACCACCACAGGCAGCCTCCTACCTCTGCAGGACCATTTAATTCTGCTCAGCTAGGCTTCATTCCCTAGGACCTGAGGTGAAATAAAGCTGCGTGAGGTAGNNGTTNAGTCACACAGAGACCTGACAGACCTNNAGACCTGATTCAGGGCTCCCNGAGGAGAGTCTGACTAGGCTGAAGAAGATNGTGAGTCAAGCTAAGCCACCAGCTATGTCCTGCGGAATTGGAGGCATGCGTGGTGTTTGGGGAGTATTGTTAGTTCACACTCATTCTCAGAGAAACCAAAGGGACTGTTAGCTGAACACGTAGTCCCGGTGTGCCAGGCCTGGCCCAAAGACGCTACCATCTGATGATTAGATCCTCTGTTATATGAAAGCCTGTTGGAAACTTCTTGCTCTTTTCATGTCTTGTGAAGCTTGTAGTGTGATGTGATGTGTGTGTGTGTGTGTGTGCGCGCTCGAGTGTATACATGTGTACACGTAGAGGCCAGAGGTTGATATCGGGTGATTTCCTTTCTCACATTTCACCTTATTTCTGAGGCAGGGTCTCTCACAGAGCCTGCAGCTTACTGACTTTGGTTAGACTGTCTGGCCAGCAAGGGTCCTCTTGTTTCTTCCTTGCCCTGTGCTGTTATAGCAGACACATGCCACCTCACTACTTCTACTGCTCTTTTACATAGGTTCTGGAGATCGAACATGGGTCCTCATGACTGCATGGTAGGCACTTTGCCCACTGAGACATCTTTCCAGCCCCATGATATGATCATTCTTGAGCATGCCAGTGGCTATCAGGGCAGAGATGCAAACCTTTCCTCTTTCCCCTCTCCTCCTCTCCTTCCTAGGAGAAAAACCAGAAAAGGGAGAATCACAATTACTCACTTCCTAAATCCCAGCATGAGTCACTGTTAACATTTCAGTCATGTTCATAGGGAGCCTGCTTTTCCCTCCTGTGTGCATACTTCGACACTGTGTGAATAATTGTCTTAAAAACAGCATGGCAGATAGGCCAGGGTTCCTCTTGACAGTAGCCCACATTAGCCTTGCCTCTGCCTGGTTGAGCTAGCCTCTTTTCTGCATTTGGCATGTATATCTCTTTCTCTTTTATTATACCACCCCCGCCCCGTGTGTGTGTGTGTGTGTGTGTGTGTGTGTGTGTGTGTGTGTGTGTGTGCCTGTGCTCAATCGGGTGTGGGTGGAGGTCAGAGGTCAACCTCCTATATTGTTCCCTAGGTTTCATTCATCCATCATCTTTGAGGCAGGATCTCCCAATTAAGCTAGGCTGGCTGGTCAGTGAGCCCCAGGGATCCTCCTGTCTCCACCTCCCAGGCAGGGATTGAAAGTAGAATGTGAGCCAGCTTACCTGCTTTTTGTGTGGGCTCTGTGGATCTAGCTTAAGCCCACTGGTACAGGAAACTTTACTTACTGTCTCTTCTGCTCCCTTACATCTGTTTGTATAAAGAGACCACTTTCTTTTAAAGTCATTTTGTATTTATTCTTTGCCAATTTCATATATGCATATAACATATTCTGATCAAATTCACCCCATTCCTTTTTTTTTAATCCACCATCCACTCACTCTAGAACCTTCCTTCTTCACAAAACATCCCTTCCTACTTTCAAGTCATTTATTTATTTGTTTGTTTATTTATAATCCACTGAGTTTAATTAGAGTTGCTGGCATGAGCCTGGGTGAGGAGTTATTTATGGGAGCAGGGGCAGCTTACTGGTGGCTACACCACTGAAGAAAATCACCCCTGGCCCCAGCAGCCTTAACTGTCAATAGCTCCTCAGCTAGGGAAGATATCACTTCCTACCTAGTTCAAAACACCGATTGAAGAGAAAGAGAAATCATATGTGATTTTTCTAGTGTGGAAAGAGAACACATACAAATGACCAAACCTGTGAACATCTCCTTTAAGGACTGTCAGATTTTGTCACGTATTTCCGACTCTGACTTCATGAAAACTTGCTGTCTTAAAGTCATGCATGTCTCCAGAAAAATGTGCTGAGCCAGAGCCTCTGGGTAAACTAAGATGTCTCTCAAGAGAGTCTTCAAGGTGGAGGTGGCTTGGTGGTTAGAGCATGTCTGCTCTTGCAGAGGACCCCTCTTCAGTTTCCAGCACCCTCACCAGGCAACTCCAACCACCTGCAACTCCAGTTTCAGGTGATCTGATAGCCTCATCTGACATTTTTGGGCATTTGCAGTCATGTGGTGCACATAAAATTACACACACACACACACACACACACACACACACACACGCATACACATGCACACACACACACTTTAAAAAAGAATGTGTGGGAGTTAATTTCATGCAATTTGTTCAATGCCTAACATTGCATAAATGGAAAAAGGTCTCATTCTATAGAGTTTAAAGAGGTTGTATATTGTGAATGGCTTTGTGCTGGTTGCTTCTGTCAATTCAGCACAAGCAAGGGTCATGTGGGAAGAGGGACCTCAAATGAGAAAGTGTCTCCATCAGATTAGGGAATCTTCAGGGCATTTCTTGGTTAATAATTGATGTAGTAGGGCCCTTCCCATATGTGAATGGTACCCCTCCAGAGATGGTGGTCCTGGGGTTTATAGGAAAGCTGGCTGAGCAAGCCATGAAGAGCAAACCAGTAATCAGCACTCCTTCATGGCCTCTGCTTCAGTTCTTGCCTCCAGGTTCCTGCCTCGGCTTCCCTGGGTAATGGACTTTAAGCTGTAAGCTAAAATAAACTTTGATTTTCAAGTTGTTTTTGATGTTTTATCACAGCAACGNCAAGCAAAAGTAAGACANGATTCCTGGGGTGTGGCTTTGTTGGAGTAGGTGTTGCCTTGTTGGAGGAAGTGTGTCACTGTGGAGGTGGGCTCTGAGGTCTCATATATGCTCAAGCCATGCCCAGTGTCTCAGTTCACTTCCTGTTGCCTACAGATCAAAGATGTAGAACACTCAGCTCCTTCTCCAGCACCATGTCTGCCTGCACACTGCCATGTCCCATCATGATGATAATGGACTAAACCTCTGAACTGTAAGCCAGCCCCAATTAAATGTTTTCCTGTATAAGAGTTGCTGTGATCATGGTGTCTCTTTACAGCAATAGAAACCCTAAATAAGACATGCCTCTACCTCCAGAGTGTTGGGATGAAAGGTGTGTGTTTCCACAGCCTGTTTATGCAGTGCTGTGGATAGAACCCGGGGCTCTGTGCATTCTGTACTCTACCCAATGAGCCCAGCCTCTCTTCACAGTGTAATTAGCATTTCCTTAGTGGTAATGACTCAGAACATATTTTCTTGTGCTCATTTGCCATCTGTATAGCCTCCTTAGCAAAGTGGCTTTTCAAATCTTTTCCCCATTTGCAGAAATGGATTGTTTACTTACAGTGTTGACAGTTTGTAAAATATACTCTGAATACAACTTCTTTGTCGAATATGTGATTAAAAAAAACAAAACTTAACTTCCTAGTTGGCAGCTTGGAGCTTTCTCTTTGTGGTATCATTTGCAAAAATATCAGCCCTGTTTCCCAGGTCTTTTTCTTTCATGGATTATGACCTCAGTATCTTGTCTTTAGATCTCTTTGCCTAACTGGGTGTCCTAAAAGATTTCTCCTATCTTTTTTGCTTAGGATGTTACTAGTCTCATGCTTTACATTTAGAGCTGCAATTTATTCTGTGTTAGTTTTTATATGATGCATGGGCACAAATATTGGCCCTCATGTATGAANNCTGGTTAGTTTTTAGTTGTCTGTTGGATACAATGTAGAGTCACCTGGGAAGTGGGAACTTCAGCTGAAGATGTGTCCAAGGTCCGATTGGCCTGTGACCATGTAGGGTATTTGTCTTGAT
>LZPO01044477.1:96301-113650 GCA_001675575.1 Neotoma lepida | reverse complement strand
ACACACACACACCCTTTTCTGCAACAAATATTAGCCATGACTATAGCTCTGAATCAGGTCATGGGAGTCTTAGTGTGTCAGCCAAAAAACGTGGGAGTGCTCATGGGGACCCATGACATAGTGTATTTTCTACTTTTCCTGTTGCTTTGATAAAATACGTGACAAGGGCAACTTAATGGAGGAAAAGTTGATTCTGGCTCACAGTTCAAGGGGATCATGTCATTATGTAGTGAAGGTGTGATAGCTGCAGTGGGTAGGTGATCACATTGCATCCACACTCAGGAAGCACTCAAGTCACAGCCATGTTGTCCACTAGTGTGTGTCTGATTACAAAAAAAGAAAAAATAAATAAACCCAAGTGAGAAAAGGACATGGTGAGTGATATTTAACCAGGTGATACCATTTCAGCCAGTGTCCTGTTGCCTATGTATTTGATGTATTGGTGTCTGCGCTGGCTGGTTCTAATTGTCAACTTGACACAACCTAGAATCACCGGGAAAGAGAGCTTCAATTGAGGTATTATCTAGATCAGGTTTAGCCTGTGGGCATGTCTGTGAGGGGATTGTCTTCATTGTTAATTAAGGTGGGAAGACCCACTCAAATATGGTTGACACTATTTCCTGAGCTGGGTTTGTAGCTGAAAGTTCTCCTGTGTCCTGCCTGGTCCTGCAGCTGCTCAGACCCAAATAAACACACAGAAGCTTAATATTATTTATAACTGCTCAGCCATTAGCTTAGGCTTATTACTGACTAGCTTTTACACTTAAATTAACCCATAATTTCTTATCTATGTTTAGTCATGTGGCTTGGTACCTTTTCTCAGTTCTACCTTGTCATCTTGCTTTCTCTGCATCTGGCTGGTGACTCTTAACTCCTTTCCTCTTCCTAGCATTCTCCCAGGCTGCTTGCCCCACCTATACTTCCTGCCTGGCTACTGGCCAATCAGCATTTTATTAAACCAGTGTTCAAGAGCATTATCACATAGCATTTCCCATTTTCTATGTAATCAAAAAGGAAGGTTTTAACCTAGTAAAATTACATATAATAGAACAGTCATCAAGTAAGAATTACAGTTACAACATTTAGTCTATTTGTATTTGTCAAAATTAAAGAAAATATTCTATCATCTGTGCTGTATTTGTGAGTCTAAAGTTTCATATCTAATTTATCTTTTATTATAAATCAGGAAAACTGTAACTATCTAGTCTTCAACTACATCAAAGACTCCAGAAGGATATAATATTACCTAAGTAAACAGGAAGAGCATTGTAAGCAACTTTCAAAAATCTAGAATGACCAAGACAGCTGGCTGTCTGGACAGTCACCCAAAGTTCCTTAGCAACATTGGGGCATTCATTTTCAGCCTGCAGGCCTTGAATTTCTCAGTCACTTTTCCCTGTGTCCTGTAGAATGTCTGGCAATCTCCTCTGCACAACAGGAACCTGAAGGACCATCTCATCTTGCAAAGTTCAGTGGTTACCTTCCTATGGGTCCTGCATGTCCAGTTTACACAATGTATTATCAGCAGTCCAGGAAAGAGCAATTTCTTGCCCAAATGGCTATTTTTGCCAAGAAGATAAACTCCATATAGAGTGTCTTCAATGCCCATTTTTTTCTTTGAAGTAAATTTGTGCTGACAGGAGTAGACATGTCTCACTGTCCAGAAAGTCTAAATTTTTTGGGGGGGTTTTTTGAGACAGGGTTTCTCTGTGTAGCTTTGGCAGTGCCTTTCCTGGAACTCACTTGGTAGCCCAGGCTGGCCTTGAACTCACAGAGATCTGCCTGCCTCTGCCTCCCGAGTGCTGGGATTAAAGGCGTGCGCCACCACTGCCCGGCTGAAAGTCTAAATTTTTAAAACATTTTAAATGCCATATTCTGTAGGTCTTTGAAGTGTTTGAAGATTGAAATATATTGAAAATATTGAATATTGAATATTCAATAAAAAATATTGAAATATATCTATGTATACCTAGAAAACTTAACTAACATAAGTTTGATAATCTTAGATGACTATTAATCTGCATTTCTTAATTATATATTACAATTTTAAATGAGTTGCATAAACATAATACCTTAAACAACAGCAGAAATATATATACAGTGTAACAAAATTAACTTTAAATTTATAATAAACTAAAATCTATAGCAATGTAAACCATTTTAAAAAGATGTTGCTCTTTAAAAGTNGATTCAATAATCTACCCTTTTATCCTATCATATCTATAATATCATTGCTTTTCTTCTTTAGAAAGAGATTGCATTTATAATCAACCTGCTTTAAATAAAAATAAACATTTATATTTGGGAATTTGGGTGAAGCTTCTCATACTACTTCCTGCTGGCACTCGCAATCTANTGGGGATCCTGAAAAAATTAAGAATTATGGTCAAGTCCTGACTGGAGTAGTCTGTGGGGCTGCATTGTCTGAGCCAGTTGCCTTGAAGCTGTTTTGGATGTTGGATTATCTGGGCCATGGTGTCATCAGAGACCTTTCAGGGGGTCTTGGGTGATCAAACCATCTGAGCCTGGAAGCAATCCACAGGTTCTCATCTTCTATGGAAACAAAAACAGAACCACCTTTCCAAAGCAACATAACCTTAGATCCAAGTTTTGAAGTCAAGATATCTTTAAAATATATATATATATTGGTTTAACTGAGTAGCCTTTTCAATCAAATGTCTTTCTGCAGTTAAAAATCCCAAAGACAATATAATCCAGACTCTGTGTGTGATTTCCATCTTTACATGGCTTATTTTTTATATTTTACTGTCTCTTTAAAGACTTTATTTTTTAAAGTATCTATTTCTTTATATACCTGTCTATATTCCTTTTTCTCTCTCTTCCAAGCCTATGTACATTTTTACATTGTAAACTGTTTAGAGGTTATTCCATCTGAATCTGCCTTATTTTGATTCTATTGCTTTAAACTGCAGCATTGCTAGGACAGAAGCATCAGCCTTGGCTGCTGACTCTGCCCACCTCAGCTTCCCAACATGGCGGAGGTAAGTCACCGCTAGGTCTGGGAGTCATGCTCTTTCCTGACTCTGGGAGGCAGTGGGTCCATGCCTCCATCCAGCAGAAACCTCTTTTTTTTTTCTGTACTAGCAAAAGCTAAATCCATCATGCAGTGTGCTGTGCAGCTTGGAGACGCCACTAGGTACTGCAGCGGGAATCTGCCATGCTGCACTCAAGACCACACACAGAGAACCTGCCATACTGTAGCTCAAGNACACACGTGCCACGGCATCTCCGTATCTTGGCATCTCTATAACTCAGCCCGTATGAGACATGAAGTACAAAGCTGTTCTTAGCTCAATTATTGTGTGTTTAGAAGCCCTTTTTAAACTCTTTTAGGCCTTATGGAAATTTGAGAGCCCCAAGTTGGTATGCCAATGCAGTTGAAAGTTTTCCTGTGTCCCACCTAGTCCTATAGCCGCTCAGACCCAAATAAACACACAGAGGCTTAATATTATTTATAACTGCTCAGCCATTAGCTNAGGCTTATTACTGACTAGCTCTTACACTTAAATTAACCCATAATTTTTATCTATGTTTAGTCACGTGGCTTGGTACCTTTTCTCAGTTCTATATTGTCATCTTTCTTCCTCTGCGTCTGGCTGGAGACTCCTGACTCCTTTCCTCTTCCCAGCATTCTCCTAGGCTGCTTGTTCTGCCTTTACTTCCTGCCTGGCTACTGGCCAATCAGCNTTTTATTAAACCAGTGTTCAAAAGCATTGTCCCACAGCATGGGTTCCAAACAATGTCAGAGTGAGGACAGGCAGCTGAACATAAGAGCAGTGGGCAGCACAGTTGTGTTGGCNTCTCTCTACTCGNGACTGTGAGTGTGATGGAACTAGCTGAGACTAGATGGAATTGGCTTCTTGTTTGGTCATTTTTCGGAGACAAGGTCTTATATAACCAACCTATTANGGCTTCAAANACTCCATGTAGCTGAGAANGACCTTGACCTGCTTCTACCTTCAGAGTGTTGGAGTAGTAGNCTTGCATTACCATGTGCCACTGTGCCCAGTTTCTGTGGTGCTGAGGATTGAACCTGGGGTTATTGGATTAATTCCCAGGACCACCCAGAAAGGACAAAAAAAAAATCAAAGTATTGTTATTGTCTCTGAATTATGAAAAATACCAATCCTTACTGTTATCTTTTTCTTAGAGTATCAACATAGATTAATTTTTTATTTATAGTTCAATACCACTAGGGCATTGTCCTTGTTCACATAAAACACCCAAAACACAGCTGCCCATCTATAAATGTTCATCAGAGTTCTGTCTGGCCATTTCGGTCTGGTAAACATGGGATAGTGATATCATAGAGTATGGGTAATTTCATTTTTTGAGNGTTGTATCTTCCACATTTGTTCCTACTATAAGGCTTCTCTTGTTTTGTGTTTGCCATTTGATGGAATTTTAATATTGTCCCTCTCTCTTTCCTTCCCTTTCTCCCTCACTTCCTTCTTTCTTCCCTTCCTTTCTTCCCTCCCATCTTCCTTCTTCCTTTTCTCTCCCTCCCTCTCTCTCTCTCTCCTTTTCTCTCTCTCTCTCTCTGTGTGTGTGTGTGTGTGTGTATGTGTGTGTTCATATCTGTGTATGTGGTTCATAGAAGCTGGAGGTCAATGTCAGGTGTCTTACTCTCCATTTTATTTTTTGAGACAGTGTCTCTCACTTAACCTGGAACTTCCTGTTTTAGCTAGACTGGCCCGCAAGCTCCGGGGATCCTCTTGTTTCAGCCACCACAGAAACTGGGGTTATGGACACATGCCAGGTTTTACACAGGAGCTGGGGGTCTGGCATAGTGAGACTTCACCAATGGAACCCTCACCCCAACCCCTCTCATCTTTATGGTTGTATCTCTTCACTTTGGAATGTACACCAGGCATATGCGTTATCAACTTGGAAACACAACTCAACTTCTTTTCCTTTATTCTAGTTTCTACCTTTGGGTTGCCTGTAAAGCCCAGGTTCAAGGTTATTGAAAGCTGACAATATGCTGTTGAACTATAATAGGGCTGGAGCACTAATAAAATACACCAGTTAACATACACTTCCAACTAGAGTGAGTCGTGTTTGTTGAGAGAATTACCTTATTCTGATAGGCCCAGTTTTATTTTCTTGAGGTAGAATAATAAGGCTATGTAGTCAGCTGCTTCGGATAGGATGGCAGCCTTTGAAAAAGAGATCATGGGGGCTGGAGAGACGGCTCAGTGGTTAAGAACACTTGCTGCTCTTCCAGAAGACCTAAGCTTGATTCCTAGCACCTACACTGTGGTTTACTACTGTCTGTAACTCCAGCTCTGAAAGGATCTGATGGCCCCTTTGGGCACTCCACACATGTATACACAAACATATATGCAGGCAAAACACCCACACACATAAAATAAGGGTTTTTTTGGAGATAGAATCTCTCTATACAGTTTTGACTGTCTTGGAACTGTACGTAGATCAGGCTGGTCTCAAACTCACAGAGATTGGCATGGCTGTGCCTCCCGAGTACTGGGATTAAAGACATGTGCCACCATACCCAGTCATAAAATAAAAAAGAAAAAGAAAAAAGAGATCAAGTCAGTTCTGATTGGGACCTGAGACATTTATCTACTATAGAATATTCCCTGACATTTTATCTACCCAGGCACTGTCCAGGACCATGATATTATTAAAAACACCCTCCCTTCTCATCCTCTTCCTCCTCCCCAACCCTCTCCCTCCTCTCCTTCTTCCTCTCCAGCTCTTCCTCCCCCTCCTCCTTTTTCATAATTAGGAAGAAAAGTGATTTTGTTTTTGAAAATGAAAAAATGTGATATTTTGGGACCTTTAATATTGGGAAATTTCTGACTCTTAGTTTTGTGGATATTAACCAATCATGGACAGTGCCTGGGTGTTCTAAAATGTCACCCGTACAGGCTTTTATGGACTGAACCTGTTTCTTCTAATGAGCTCTAGCAGCCCACAGTAACCAGATTTGCAGCAACCCTGTCCAGTGGCAAGGCTTCTGTGTCCACCATGGAAACACACATCTGTCAGCATACACAGAAGACTCCCCCATATTGGGGGGGGGAGCTGCCCTTCAGTCTTGCCCTCCCAGTCTTTAAAGGAAACCAACGCCCCCAGTTTCTTGTGTAGCTTCTGTGACATTTTATCTGCATCTATGAGCTGACTTTTGTACACACACAAGCTTTAATAACCACTCATCCAGTAGCCTTATTTTCAGCTTTACAAATCTGTCTTTTTCAAGAACTTAAAGACACAGTATGAATACATGTTAATTTGTTAAAACACTTCTTTATTCATGAATGCTCCAATGGTTCATTTTTTGCATTAATGACACATGTGGAGATCAGAGGACAATTTTTGAAAGTCAGTTGTCTCCTCCTACTGTATGTTCCAGGGACTGAACTCATAGCTTGCCANACCTCTGTGTTTATTTTTTTAAGATAGGATCTTATNATAGCGCCCAAGCCAACCTAGAACTTTCTATATAACCCAGGCTGGTCTCAGACTCAGAGACTTCCTGCTGTGGGTTCCTGCATACTGGGGTTANTGGTGGGTATCACCGTACCTGATTTGATGGGAGTGGGGGAGTCCCACACCACTGAGCCACCCCTCAACCCATTCAGAGATTTGTCTGACGTATGCTGTCAGCTTTCAGCTTCCTCTCCTAGTGTCATATAGCTTTTAATGTAATTGGTAGATAGCTTTTGTGAGTTGGGCTTTGTGGGTTCCTTTGGCCATTGTATTCTTTCTCTAGTTTTCCATGTTTCTTATTTCTTTAGTGTGTTTTCTGTGGGAGAGTGGAAGGGAGGAGAAGAAAAAAAAAAGCTCTGTTTCTTCGTGTTTAACTTTTATTCCCTGAGTGGCAGTGTTAATGATCCTCCAAAGACTTGGGNTCAGCTCAAGTGAGTAAACACATTTTCAGCACCATTTCTTAAGCCAGGTCTTTAAAGCCCATTCAATATGTTTCTCTTCTTCACAATATGGTCGTTCTGTATAATGTACTGTTGGGGCCAACAAGATGGCTCAGTGGGTAAAGGCATCTGCCACCAAGAGTGATGACCCGAGTTCGAGTCTCAAGGCCCATATGGTAGAAGGAGAGAATGACTTCTGCAGGTTGTCTGTGNCACAAACATGTGCACAAAGTAAATATGTAAAATGAAATCGATTTTCAAAATGTACGGTAGCAGCTTTATATCAGAGAAGTTCAATGTATGGTGTGGCACTGACAGTGCCAGGCAAGGAAGACACCCTTGGCAGACAACCTTCATGATGTCTAGTCCTAGTGCTGATAGCTTTAGCTTTTAGTTTTGGGGAGGGGGTCCGGGCAAAGAAAACAGCCACTCCTTCGGGTGACCGATACTAGTTTAGCCATTGCTCATTAATGTGGTTTCTTCCCTTTGACCCTCTAATATCCCATGTGATCTTGGCATCTCCCCTGCACGAAGGAAGTTCTATTCCAGGATTTGGAACACTTTAACAAGAAGAATGAGATGTTAAACATGCATGACAACAGCCCGGTTCTGATACTGTACCATGGAAGCCGCCAGCTGTATGCAATTGTGAATGACTAGGTGGGTTGGTTACTCTCCTCATTGCTGTGGTCAAATGTCTGACAAAAGCAACTTAAGGAAGGAAGGGCTTCTTGGGGCTTGCAGTGTGAGGTCCTCACCATGGTGGGGAAGTCAAGGCAGCAGGGGCGTGAGGCCACTGGTCATAGAGAATCTACATTCAGGAAACAGGGATGAACACTGTGCTCAGCTCCCTTTCTCCCTTCCATCCAGTCCAGAATCCCAGCCCATGGGATGCTGCTGCCCACATGTAGGGTGGGTCTTCCCGTTTCAGTGAACCTTATTTAGAAGCTCCTTCACAGGCACGCCCAGAGGCTTGTCTTCTAGGTGACTCTACAGCTTGTCAAGTTAACAATATTAACCATCACAGAGGGATACCTCCTGGGGAGGATGAGAGATCATATTCATGCATGGGGGGGGGCTGGAGAGTGTGCTAGGTGGTCTCTGGATAAAGAAATGGAGGGGAGTAGAATGGAAATGGAGTTGGGCAGTTGCAGTATGAGATAGGAAAACTAGGACAGGCGATGAGGGGAGCTTGAAGCAAAGACCCAAAAGAGATGAGTCAGTTCGCTGGATCCCTGGGGTAGGTGTTGCGGGCAGAAGCATAAGGCTGGGGTTAAGCAGCAGGGAGGCTGTGTGGCTGGAGAGGAGCAGGCAGTTCCAGCCTGTACAGGAGGAGGTCAGAGCATGANGCTCTGTTCCAGAATGAGGATTTTGGTCTTGGGATGGAGTGAGCTGTGTAGAGCAGTCTGGCTGTGCTGCAAATGGCTTGCAGAGAAGAGAGGCACCAGCTGCTTAGGAGGCATCTGGATAGCTGTTTCTCTTGAGAAACCTGAGTGGGACTGGATCTGTCATTGCAGAGTGACATAAAATGCTATCAGATGGCACAGCAGCTCAAGGGCAGTGTTCAGTAACCTCTTCAAGCCTATTCTCTTGCGTATGTTCACATGTTTATGTGTGTGTAGTGCATGTGTGTGTGTGTGTGCTTACAGGTGTTTGTGAGTAGGGATACACATGTGTGCACATGTGTGTAGAGATCAGAAGCCAGCCTCAGTTGTCATTTCTCAGGTACCATTCCTGTTGTTTGAGACAGGGTCTCTCACTGGCCCGGAGCTTGCCAAATAGGCCAGGCTGGCTGACTAGTGAGCCCTAAGGGTCCACTGGGCTTCCCTTCCCCAATACTAGGATTGCAAGAATACACCACCCACCGTACCCAGCCTTTTCACATGGGTGGATTCTGGGCATTGAACGTGGGTCCTCCTGCTCTCCTTGCAAGTAGTTTGTCAACTGAGCCATCTCCCCACTCTACACAATGTTGACCTATTCTTTTTTTTCTTTGAGAATTTCACATATGTTTGGATCATATTCTTAAGGGTGTGTTAAGCAGTTCCCCCTCTCCACTGAAGTAAGAATTCTATCACTGATTTTGCAGTAGTTGGTAATCTTGTTTGAGAGGGGCAGAGTATGGAAGCTGTTAGAAATTCTGTTGGAATGAGTCAGAACATAGAAAACTACTTTTTTTTTCACCCCTTCTTGGTCCCAGCTCTTTTGATTCCCAGGTTCCAGTGAGCAAGAGTGGAGAGCCTGCCTCTGACANTGGGTGATGGAGAAGTGGCTCTCCAGGGTGGGCTTGTTCCCCAGCTGTGGGGGAGGCATTTGCTAGGCGTCTGAGTGATCGAGACAGTCTAATTAAACCGGGATTGATTTATTAACGGAGTTCTACTGCTCACATAATTTAACAACTCTGAGGTGTTGNGGGGCCTGGGGTATTGCTAAAGAGTGCTAAGGCTCCAGATAATTATTGCCTGACTTTGGAGAGGGTGACAGATGGGTCCTCATTGTCTCTGTAAATCTCACTGGCAATTGAAGCTGGGTTCTTTGTTGGGTGTTGTGTAGGGGGTCTTGCTGTTGGTCCTTGGCTGCCTTGCTGGCATGCTCCCTTCCACATTTCCAAGGCCCTTTGTTTCTGTTTTGCAGACCCTCCCTCCAAGCCCCTGCTTACACAGCTGCAGGTCTGCCTTTGGCTTGGCCTTAACAATGGGTCTCCTGGGTCCCTTACGTTTTCCAGCTGCCTTTCTGTTTGAATTTATTTCCAGCCAACATGCTTCTTGGTCTGGTTTGACTTAGTTAAAAAAAAAAAAATCTGGTCTTTTAACCAGGCCTGTACAAATATTTATTTAAGACTTACGTTGTGTGCCTGCTTCTGGGATGTAGCGCTAGTGAATCCCTCANCGTAAATGACAGTCCTGCCTTAGGACAGGCTAACTCTGGGAGGCTGGAGGTCTGTCGAGCAAGGAGTGATGTTCTGCTGGTGTTGTGTCGCCTGGCTTATGTGGCCCACAATCACACTCCTGGGAACTCTGAACCATTAACAACCTGCTCATGTAGGCCACGGGACCCAGAAACCTGCATGTAATAATGGTATATATATAGCCATGTACTTTCCTATCAGACCAAAGCACTCGCAAGCAGTGCCTTCTAGTCTAGATATGTGTTTGAACTCTCCTGCGAGTTCATTTTAGACCTTTGCTTATCTTTATATGATACAGTTTTTCCCCAAATAAAATATGTCATCTAATTTGAATAGCTTACTTATGATGGCTGTAGAAAATGTAGAAAAAAACAAAAATAGTAGGAAAAAGAATCTCAAATATTCCTGTCCTTCAAAGGTTAACCACTATTATCATTTGAGGGGACCAACAACAGACAAGGAAGCGATTCTCCCCAAAGTCCACCTTGGTGAACCAATGAATTGGTTGGGGTTCCTTTGGAGAGCATGCGTGACTCACAGGTAGCTACATCACTGAAAAGTCTACCCCAGCATGGGTGAATACTCAGGAAAATGGCGTCTTAGAGTTCCAATTCCCTTCAGCTCCATGGCCCTACCTTGGTAAGAGCAGTCCTTGTAAGAAAGCCCTGTTTCACAGCTGCTCCCATAGCCCTCTCATGAGCCTTCAGGGTGCACTCTGACTGAGGATGACATGNCCCATGTGTGTTCTTCATAATTGAGTTTAGTTCCTACTTTACAGACAGTATCTAGGCCCTATGGTGACTTTGGACTGTGCTTACTCATGCATGAATGGAGCGTCTCAGACCTCTTCTCTGCCTTCATTGGTCACCCTGGGACAGGCCTGTTCTCCAAATACAACTCATTCTTGCATGACTGAGCTTAGAAATGCCTCAATGAAAACCCTTCAGTTTGGTGGTTGAGGAGATGGCTCCTGGTGGCCAAGTGAAGACTCCGAAAGCAGCAGGAACTAAACTTGATCCCCAGAACCGGAAGAAGAAAGTTGGGTTATTGTACTCTCAGTGCTGGGGAGGCAGAGACAGGAAGATCCCTGGGGCTTGCTGACCAGTCATCTTAGCCTCTTTGGCAAGTTCCAGACCAATGAGAGACCTTGTCTTATATAAGGAGGTGGACCTGGTGGCAGCGGTGGTACACGCCTTTAATCCCAGCACTCAGGAGGCAGGAGCAGGCAGATCTCTGAGTCCACATATACATACACACATACAAGAAAAGAAAGCAAGCAAGCAATCCCCTTGGTGTGATTTTCTCTACATGGAAACAGAGCTATCTACCCACTTCTGTTGAATTAATTCTTATCCTGGATTTAGTATATGCTGTGATTCATTTATGGGCCAAAGAAAATGAACTTATTACTTGACACTCTTGAAAATTCCTCGGAGGCTACTGAGCTCTTCCATGTGGGTCTTGGGCTGATGACTGTTTACAGTTGTTTAGCAGCAAGAACTGAGAGCTGGCCACAGTGGGAAACTGCTAGGCAGAGGCTCTGTGGAGGACCCTTCAGAGGACTCTTAACTCTCCATGCAATTTTGGTTTTTTGCTCTTTGCATGTTATCAAGGAATTAGATGAAGGTGATTCTTAAGTAAATAACACATCTCTCTGAAGGACCCTGAGTTCACTAGGACCCCACTGGCTCACAGTGCCCTGCCACACAGGGCATGAATAATATTAATATTCCATATTTGCTGTCCATTATCTGTCCACCTGGCAGACTTAGCTCGCTTTCCAGTGTAGTTCTGAGAGTGAAATATGGAATTGGACTCCATAGAGTCAGAGAAGCCTCCTCTCAGTGACTATCTCCTGTGTGTGCGCGNGTGTGTGTGTGTGTATGTGTGTGTGTGTATACTTGTGTGTATGCTTGTATTTGAATATACCTGCATATATGTGTGTACATATGTATATAAACACAAGTACATGTATAGGCCAGAAAATAACTTTTGATGGTGTGCCACTTTTTTTTGTAATATTTATATTATTTCTCTTTACCTGTAGGTGTGTATATGTTTATCTGGCCCAAAGAGGCCAGAAGAGGATGTCAGATTCCCTGGGGCTGGAAATAACAGGGGATTGTGAATCACCTGACATGGGTGCTAGGAACTAAATTCTGGTTCTCTGAAAAACCAGCAGTGTCTTTAATCATCCCCAACCTTGTTTTTTTCAGACANTTTCTTACTGGCTTAGAGGTTACCAAGTAGTTTAGGCTGGCCTGACATCAAGCCCCAGGGATCCACCCATNTCCACCTCTCCAGGGTTAGGGTTACAAGTGCATTACCATGCCTGGCTTTTTTTATTTGGGTGCAAAGGGTCAAAGTCATGTTCTCATGCCTGCAAGGCAAGCATTTAATGTACAGAGCCCTCTCCCCAGCCGATGGCATTTGTTCAATTACAAATCTGAGGTGAGGTTCTTCATATTTCTCACTGTAATAACTTGGGTGTCTACTCCTTTGAAATCTGNGCCTCTCCATATAAAGACCTGGTATCACCAAAGAACTCAAGTGCAGACATTTTGAAGTCACAGTTTAACATCTCCCAAGCAGGTGGCCTTCTGGGGCACACGAGGGGGGGGCTTTTTAACTGTGTGTGCCCATTGTACCAAGGCCAGTGAGAGCAGATGGATTTAGAGTAGAAAAGCAGTCAGGCCTGATAGTGCAGGCCTGTGATCCTAGCAACTGAGGAAGCTGAGGCAGGAGGATTCAGGTTTCAGCTTCTCTGAAAATTTAGTTCCCAGCTCTCTGCTTCAGTTTCTCAATTTTCAGAGGCACAGAAGCCATGTGATTGACAGGTGCTTAATTGTTTGTTTGTTTTCCCTGAAGTTGGTCCTTGGGTGCTTCAGAACACAGTGGGAGGGGGACGTATTGCAGGTAGAATTTGAAAATCTTTTCTTTTNCTTCTTTTTGAATTCTTAAGTGTTTAGACATTGATTTTTAAAATTTTATTCTCTTGGAACTTTCCCCTGACGTCTGAAAGGTTGTATCCGATGTGCTGATGAACTCACAAATGAAACACATAACCCACGAGGCTGTCAAATCTGAACGGTGTTTTCTTTCTTTCTAGCTGTCTCCGTCATGAGGTACAGCGCCTCTGCCTTTGGGTTTGCAGTAAGTAGCCTGAAATGTACTCATCATCATGAAGTTTCTGCACACTTTTCCCGAGCCCGTGATTCTCGCCTAGTCATTGAATAGATGGGTGCTTCTTCTTAGCAGATAAGAGATGAGCATGGGAAGCATAACTTTAGGGAAAACAACTTCTGTGAAAATGACCATGTAATAGAAATAAGCGGCATCAAGATGGGATAGCTCCCGTGTATACATGCAGGGTGCACATACTCTGTCAAGGGGTTGTTTGACAGGATGTTTTGGGAGGCTTATCTCTCTGTGCCCTTCCAGTTGCATGTGGTCCTGGCACACTGGAGTGGTGCATATTGCTGGTGTAGACAGAGACATTGGGAGTTGAGATGGATTGGGGCCGCTCACACTAGAAGTCAGTCTATCTGTAGCCCTGCTAAAGGGAGCTGAGTTTTCTGCCTGCCTCCTGGTGGAAATAGGTCAACATAGGCAGGTATGTGGAAAAATTGAGTGACATTTCTTCATAGCCCTTCAAGAGAGGGCCAGCGCTAGTATAGTCCCAAGAATTGAGATGTGTGATGACTCAGGCAAGCTCCTTCCCTCCTGTTGCACAGACATAGGGCATCCTGTACTGGGTCCCAGACCCACATCTGCCCTTAGTTGTAAGAACTTAATGCTTCGAAAGTGTCGCTTTGAAGGTGTTGCAAATTCTTTTAAGAGTCTTAGGAAGGGTGCAGACCATCCAGAAAATTACACATGTACACACTAGTACCCAGAACACAAACAACATGTACACACANCCAGAAATAAATACACAACATATATACACACAGCAAGATACATATACAATATATGAACACAACCAGACATATAGACACACACAAAGAGCNAAATAGAAACACACACAGCATAGACACATATCCAGAAGTAAATACACAACAAAGACACATGTGTGCACACATAATATATATACATATCCAGACACACACAACATATACATACTCAGAAACACCTCTCTCTCTCTCTCTCTCTCTCTCTCTCTCTCTCTCTCTCTCTCTCTGGTTCTTTCAAAAGCATGGAGCTTTCTATACAATATCAAACTGTTGATAGACTTCCTGGACCTAGCTAAAATAGTTTCAGTGAGAGTCAGCATTAGAACTTGCCCCCAAGTTTTTTTTTTTTACTTACTATGTATAAGAAAATGCTGCAAGAGGCGTGCAGGAATATGTATACTCCAAGATGTCTATTCAAACTCTCTGGGTCATCGTGCAGTTGCCCTCTGTGTTCATGGTTGTGCCTTGCTGACTCTGCAGAACCGCTAATGTCCTGTCTCCTTCTCTAGTTTGACGCCATCCTGGATGTGCTGTCCTCGGCCATTGTCCTCTGGCGTTACAGCAACGCGGCCGCCGTGCACTCTGCTCACAGGGAATATATGTAAGTGGATTCTTCTTCCAGACTGCAGGATCTTTAAATGAAAGGCTTGCCTTTAGTCTTTGTCCTGATGTTGAGAAGAGGGCGCAAGTTTCCTTTGATGTTGGCTGGTGCACTGTCAGTCATGAGACGGGTCTTTCCTGGAATAGTCACAGGGACTTTATTGTTTGTTCAGCTCCCTGATCTGAAGTCTGGAGTGAATATTGTCTTGTCTGTCCCTCTTATCAGCCATTCACCTACTTGTCCATCTGTCCATTCTTTCAACCATCCATCTGTCCTCCCATCCTCTCATCTATCTATTCTCCCACCCACCCATCTGTCCATCCATCCACCCATCCACCCATCCATCCACCCATCCATCCATCCATCCATCCATCCATCCATCCATCCATCCATCCATCCATCCACTTACCTGTTTGTCCACCCACTTCTCCATCCACCCACCCATCTGTCCATCCATCTAACTCACTTATCCATCTACCCACTCATGCCCATTTTCTTACTCATATATCCGCCCACCTGGCCATCTACCTGCACCTGTCTCTTATACACATCTAGATGTGTATAAGCGCCCTGTTCCCTTTCTCCCCATTCTCTCTCCTTAGTGTCTTCATTTTCTTTCAGGGTCTCACAAATGCTAGACCAGTTCTCTACTACCAAGCTATATCTCCACCTTTTGCAAGTCAGATTTGTTGTTGTTTTGTCTGTCATATTTTTCTTTAATTAATAATTCAATACTTAATCTATTAATATTGATCTTTCAAAAAATTTTTGGTTTTTTGAGATAGGGTTTTTCTGTGTAGCCCTGGCTGTCCTGGAACTCACTCTATAGACCAGATTGACTTTGAACTCTCAGAGATCTGCCTGCCTCTGCCTCCCAAGTGCTGGAATTAAAGGCTTGTGCCACCACTCAGCTTCACAAAGCAAAGTATTTTTGTTTGTTTTGTTTTGTTAAGTCTATAGTATCTGATATTCCCAGGTCTCCCATCCAAGTACTAACCAGACCTGACCCTGCTTAACTTCCAAGATCAGACAAGATTGGGTATATTCAAGCTGATATGGCCATTGATCTTTTAATTTAATAACCTGATGTAAGACACACCTATGCACATAAAACATTCACAAACACACATAGAAATTTATGCTTTGAGCACCACTACTTGCTATATATGTTCCTCATTTGGTAAAGTAGAAAAAGAAACATTCCTCCTCCATAGGATTTTCTGTCGGGGACCTGCTCTGACCTGTCCAAGGGTTCTTGCGGGGAGGAGTGAGGAATGAAGAAGTGTTGGATAGAAATATAGGCTGAGATGAAGAGAAAGACAGAGACACAGAATAGCTTCGGGAGGGCCCTGGGTCAATACCTAGTTGCCCGGAGTTTAATCATGATAGGCTTTTTATACATCAGCAAGAAGAGGAGTAAAGGACCTCTCCCTTTCAAGGTTGAGGTATACAGTACCAACAAGTGTAGACCTTTCAAAGCACCTGGTAACCACACCTTCGGCCAAATCATCCTATTATGCAGCCCTGCTGGGCAAAGCAAGCTCAGATTTTCTGACCTTGAGTAAGGCCTTACTAGGGAGCCTCTGAAGGCCCCCACAATTTTCATGATTGACACATATGTTCCTACACAAAATACATATGTATTTGTGTATATATGTGATTGTGCATGCACATGTTTGTGTATGTGTGTGTGCCTGTATATCAGCAAATGCAGGGTTTTCCCTGGCCTCTGTAGGTTTTGGGTGGTTGAACACCAGTTAACAAATGCTCCTCTGTGTGGTTCNAGTGGTGCCAGAGAGAAGGTGCTAGTGAGTCAGTATCAAATCACACACAAACACGAAAAGGCAGAGGTATCTCTTCAGTGTCAGGGAATTCAGGCAGTAATCGATCTGAGGCTGAATGTGTTGAAATGCAGAAACTCCTGGCAGATGACAGCATACAGATTCATTAATGACAGAAAAAAGACAGACCAGGGAATTGGAGGGATGGCTCAGTTNTTAAAGCACATACTATTCTTGCAGCAGACCTGAACCCACACCAGGCANCTCACAACCCCCTGTAACTCCAGCTTCTGAGAATCCAATATACTCTTCTGGCCTCCATCGGGACCTGCATTCATGTGCATATACCCCACACAGACACAGACAAATGCACATAATTTAAAAATAATAACATATACTGGGTGGCAGTGGCACACACCTTTAATCTCATCACTTAGGAAGCAGAGGCAGGTGGATCTCTGTGAGTTCGAGCCCAGCCTGGTCTACAGAGAGAGTTCCAGAGCAACCAAGGCTACACAGAGAAACCCTGCCTTGAAAAACCAAATAAATAAAGTAATAAAATTACACCCTTTAAAAATATTGAAAAAAGAAAACAAAATGATACCAAAAAACTCAAAACCCAAACTGCTGCACATGTGAAATATTTACTTTGATGTGCATATCTCCTTTAACAAATGTGAAGTATCAGATTTGTGATATCAAAGATGATACCATTTGGATAAAGTTAATTTTGAAAATTAGTTCATCTCTTGGTAAAAAATTTTAAGAAATGGATAGTAGAAATTTTAATTTTATTAAATTTCAAATGATGATTCTTGTAACATGGGAGGCACTAATGTACCCACCCAATTTATTATGTAGGGGTTTGAGGGCTTCATCAAAACTACCATGAAGAAGTCTAGAAAGCGCCTCTGTCCCATGTCAGAGCTAGGCACCATTTAACATACAATCTTTGTTCTGCAGGTGTGTTCCCCAGTTTGCCTTTACTGCCTTGCTTTAACTTGATATGGAGATGAAGTGTAAGGGTAAAATACACCCCAGAATCCAGAGAGTAAGAAGAATGTCTATAGTTTCTCAATTTAAAAAAATATTGTGGGCTGGAGAGATGGCTGTGAGTAATGTGTTCACCAAAATCCCCAGAACTACACACACACACACACACACACACACACACACACACACACACACA
>LZPO01044477.1:86506-91126 GCA_001675575.1 Neotoma lepida | reverse complement strand
GCAACAGTTCAGTGTGGGTGCTGGGACCCCAACACTGCAGGAACAGTGTGTGCACTCACACAGGCACTTGTGAGCAACAGTTCAGTGTGGGTGCTAGGACCCCAATGCTGCAGGAACAGTGTATGCACTCACACGGACACTTGTGAACAGCAGTTCAGTGGGGTGCTGGGACCCCAACACTGCAGGAACAGTGTGTGCACTTACACGGGCACTTGTGAGCAGTTCACTGTCGGTGCTGGGACCCCAACACTGCAGGAACAGTGTGTGCACTCACACAGGCACTTGTGAGTAGTTCAGTATGGGTTCTGGGACCCCAATGCTGCAGGAACAGTGTGTGCACTCACACGAACACTTGTGAACAGCAGTTCAGTGGGGTGCTGGGACCCCAATACTGCAGGAATAGTGTGTGCACTCACTGCTGAGCCATCTACGCAGCCCCTATCAGTCTCTATTTATAACAAACTTGTAGAAGGAGGATGTGCTAGGCAGAGTTATCTAGAGGACAGAACTGACAAAATGGACATATATGACGAAATATTCGCTATATTAGCTTACATGGTATGAGCTGGNTAGTCCATCACTGCCCATCTGCATGCTAGAGGGGCTGAGCACAGGAGCTGCCTGCTCTGTGAAGCTGACGCCCAGGGTAGTGATTTCATTTTTAGGAAAATATCCCTTATATCTAAAGAGACGGAAACTTTTGCTAGACCTCATAGCTGAGTTAATAATACACCTGAGGTCACTTAAGACTTGGCCTGAGAGCCTGCTGTGTACTCTGCCTGTTTGTTTAACTTGCCATAAAGAGAATGACATAATAGCCAACCTCANTTGCCTTGGATTTCCCATGTAATCAACTTTTACTACCTAAGATAATTCATAGCTTTAATCTTAAATTATGTACTCTTCCATGCCCTTGACTCAAAGCACCGTGTGTGTGTGTGTGTGTGTGTGTGTGTGTGTGTGTGTGTTATAGTGTTCATTTGCTGAGAACAACCAACAGGTTGGAAGCAATCTTGTACACCAAATATCTGCCGTAAATACTGAAAATAACATGGCTCCAACTGAGAGCTCATTTTGAAGTACTGTTTTATTTACTGGGTGCTTTGGGGTCAGTCGAAGTCAGCTAGAGTCAGTGATGAAATCCTTGGTAAAACCCTGTTAAAGGTGTTGGAGTGCTAAGGGCACCTCTGCTCTGCCAGAGGACCTGGGTTGGATTCCCAGAACTCACGTGGCAGATCACAANTGTGAGCTGGATATGTAAGTCAAATAAACCCTTTTCTCCCCACATTACTTTTGGCCAGAGAGTTTTGCCACAGTAACAGAAAAGAAACTAGAACAGTACCCTGTAAGTTTCTATGATAGGCAAAGAGGCAAGAGGCTGGGGGTGGAACTCATCCTCAGAGCAGTTGCTTAATATGGCTTATGCCCTGGGTACCATGCCTAGCATCAAAAGCAANTAAACAAGCAACATCAAAGCGCAAGCAATTTGTAAGTGANAGAAGGATATCAAGGGAGGCAGNGAGGTGCTGACGACAGAGGCTGTTGGGGAGAGATGGGTATACTATATGAGACTTGGCAAGGCTGAACTACACTGGGAATTTCACGCCTGTCTTAGCTGTTCTCAGCCCTGTGCACCTTGTAAGGCCACAGGAAGGACAGCTTCCTGCTGCTGTCAGCTGCCAGGGCCACTGGGATGCTTGCCACAGAAGGTACANCCTGGTGCTCTTTGGGAAGCCTCTGACATTTTACATACNATAGCTGCACAGGTGGGGCCCCACACAGGCTCCCCAGGCCCAGCTGTCTCCCCGGGCCACCCGGCAGCTCCTTCAGAGTGAGAGGTGGCAGCAGATGGGGGCCACTGCTCACTTGTACAGGCTTTCCTTCCACAACTGAGTCAGCAACACAGCCCAAAGGCACTGTTCTCCAGTTCCAAATGTATGTGCAGACGGCAGGATGCTCAGTGGTATGTCGGAAAATGAATCTGAGTGTTCTGAAATGGGTGTTCTTAGAGGTTCAGAGATGCTCCGTGTGTGTTCCAAGTGAAATAAATGGGGCACACCGGTTCACACCCAGGGAAACAACGCTGCTCTCTTTTTNAATTTGCTGAGCAAATGACTTGGCTTAAGAACTCCCAGTTAGCAGGATGGCTCCAATGGTGCCTGCCCTTTTGATGCCTGGCATCAGCTAGCCTGCGTGAAGTTTGGGAACAGTTCCAAAAACCAAAAAAGAACAGTAGTTGATGCCAGGCCAGCAAGATGGCTCAGCAGGTAAAGGTGCTTGCCGCCAGTCCTGCTGGCCCGAGTTCAATCCCTGGGACCCCTGTGGTGGAAGGGAGGAACTGACTCCTGAAAGCTGTCCTCTGACTGCTCCCCGAGTGCTGTCCCATGCCCACTCACCCCACATAAATAAGTCAATGTAAGAATTTTTTAAAAAAAAAATTAAATATTTTTTAAAGAGAAATAACCAATTCACCAGAGAGGTGACAGTTTGGGGGTTTGCTTCTGGCACTGGAGCCAAGTGGCCTGCAAAGTTACATCCTTACAGCTTCCCCAGCTCCTTGCAGGTGTTTGATCTGGCCCTAGATCAGAAGGTCCGGGGAAGTGAATCAGTTTTCTAGTGCTCTTCACATCACAGCCACCTTGAACATGTTTTCTGTCAACAGCAGAAGCGGCTCTAGAATAGAATGAATAACTTCCCAGGTGCCCTCGACTGCTGGGATGTGAGGCAGCAGGGCCTTTTAAGATAGTCTGAGCTCCCTTGACTTCAAGAGTGGGTTCTGTCTTGGCTGAAGGAAAAAGAGGACAGCCTCTACTGTCAAAAGCNTTTCAGAGTCAAAGGAAAACCTTGTCAGGACAGGCATGAGGCTTAAGAATGTGGTGCCAAGTACTGTGTGTACGTGGTGTGTGGTGTGTGTGTGGGGTGTGTGTGTGTGTGTGTGTGTGTGTGTGTGTTAGAGAAAAGGGTATGTAGTCTTGCTCCCTGTTAGCACTGAAATGTCACCCCCAAGAATATATGAAATAAGGCATGAGAGCATTCGTCTGCAATCCCAGCACCCAGGAGGTGGAGACAGGAAGATTAGAAGTTTGAGTTATCCTTGGCTATGTAGTGAGCTGGAAGGTGGCCTGGGCTATAAGATCCTGCCTCAAACAACAAACAACCAAACAAAACCAAGTTTGGGGAGAAAGTTGCCCCAAGCTTTAAATGAAGATTAAAAGCCTCTCCCTTTTTGTGACTTTCCTGGGGGTGATGTGTTTCTCTCTCCCTGTGGTTTTTGTTATAGACAGCTTTTTAGCTTAGATGATAACATCTCCTAACATTTATTCTTCAGCCAAGAAACACATTTGCTCCTTTTATTTTTACTTTTTGAGACAGGCTCATGTAGCCCAGGCTGGTCCCAAACTCACTATGTAGTCATGGTTGACCTTGAACTCCTGATCTTCCTGTCCTTCCAAGTGCTGGGGTTACAAATATNTGCCACCATATCCAGTTTATNCAGTGGTAGGGATTGAACCCATAAACTTGTTGTGTTAGTTACTTTTTTATTGCTGTATTAAAACACACAAGGCAATATAAAAGAAAGGGTTTAACTTGGATTATGGTTCTAGAGGGTTAGAATTCATGATGACAAAGTGAAGGAACAGTGGCAGGTGGCTGGAGCAGCAGCTGAGAGCTCACTTCTCTATCCACAAGCAGGAGGCAGAGAGTGCAATGGGCATGGCACTTGGCTTTTGAAACCTCAAAGCCCACCCCAAGAAACACACCTCNTCCAACAAGGCCACACCTACTAATACTTCCCAAACAGTTCCACCAACAGGGACCATGAGTTTAAACACAGAAGGCTGTGGTAGCCATTCTCCTTCAAACCACCACACTCATACATGCTAAGCAGACACTCTACCAACTGAGCCTAGCCCTGAGAAGTTATTTTTCTAACAATAGACTTTTGTGTATTCAACTCTTACTTGACTGTCTGAGCCAAGCATTTTCTAAGATACCTGGAGGGAATGAGACCAGCCAGCTCCGTTCCCATGGATCTAAAAGGAGAAGGTGGCCAGTGTGGTGCAGGGGTAAGAACTGGGAAACAGCACTCTCAGGGGGATTGTGGAGAGGGCGTCTGTGAAGCTGGGGGGTCAAGAGCAGCCACTTCTTAGAGATGAAACTTAACCCGACTGAGGTTGGCTAGAAAAAGCCTGTATGGACATACTGCATTCCTAGACAGAGAGTTAGCCATGGGGTGCTTAAGGAGGGACCAGCTGGCTGCATTTCAGAGTCAGAAAAATAAGTTCCCAAGGCTTGACCTAAGCAGTGAGGAGCCTCACAGCTGGGGCCTCACGAGCCTCAGGAGGAAATTGTGATTATAAGAGAACCGGGAAGCCATGGGCGAGTTATTAAGCCTTGGGGTGAAGTGCCCTGGTTATAATTAATGTTGTGAGCTCAGCTGGCTTGCTCACCAAGAAACCTAACGTGATTGTGAATGCGGGAGGCTCTGTATTGTTTCTTAAAAAGAAAAAGAATACATTTTCGTTCATATCACCAATTACTGTTGTGGTGCATATGGAAAAATAACCTCCTTTAAATGAATATGGATTTTAAAGTGGTCCCTCACCCAGGGTTCCCTTC
>LZPO01044477.1:76506-81506 GCA_001675575.1 Neotoma lepida | reverse complement strand
TTAAAACTAAAATGGCTTTTAAAGACGTAACCCCAGAGACCTCAGCCCAAATTGATTGCTTGACTAATGGAGATTTTTGCAGAGTTTATTGAGCCAGAGTTTAGTTCACCTAACCGCACTGCCATGCTTCCTTCTTTGTAGACATGTTCTGATGGGGCTGGAATGCTGTGATGGCTCCTTGGGTAAGAGGACTTACTGGGTAAGCATGAGGACCCAAGTTTGAATCCCAGCATCCCTGTGAGAAGCTGGGCGTGGCCACATGTGCCTATAACCCNGGGATTGGGAGGCAGAGAAGAGGAACTAAAACAGCAAGGTTCTGGTTGTGTGAGAGACTCTTCTTCAAGGCAGAGAGTAATAGAGGAAGACATCCGACGTCTTATTCTGCCCTCCACATGTGAGTGCACAAACTTGCACATCTGCACATTCATGTGAATGTATCCTCCCTTCACACATGCACACACACACACACACACACACACACACACACACACACAGGAGAAACTGGTCAAATGCATTAATAAAAACAGAGCACTCTAGGCAATGTCTTGACTCTGGGTTGGGGGAGCCATGGAAAAAGAAGATGAAATTCTGCCAACCCCATTTGCTCATGGTGAACCTGGGTGAGATTTTTCTCCTTTTGAATGTCACAGCCAGGGCACATGCATGGAGTCCACTGTGCCTGTGTTGTGTTGGGGTCACAGATCTGACACTCACTGTCCTTCATTCTTTGTTTTGCCAACAAAACACATGGCCTTGTGTAACGTGAAGAGTAGCCATCCAAACTGTCTGAAGCAGCCTTTTCACAGATTCTCATCTCCTTGGTTTACTCAGAAATCTCAAGTTGTATTTCTAGAATATTTTCCTGCTCTTTCAGGCAGCTGGTGTTCTCTACACTAATTTAATGATGGGTCAGTGTTTGGCAAGATGTCCTTGGGATCCAGCTACTGTTAAAGTGGCAAGTGCTTCAATTCAATGTTGTTACAGTGTGTGTGTGTGTGTGCGTGCGCGTACGTGTGCGCGTCTGCGTGTGTGTTCTATGTTGCTGTGATAAAATAGCCTGACAAAAAGCAACTTAGGAGAGAAAGGGTTTATTTTAACTCAAAATTCCAGGTGACAGCCCACCATAGTAGAGAAGTCACAAGGGCAAGAGCTTGAAGCAGCTGGTCACCTCGCATCCACACTCAAAGCAGAGAGAAATGGATACACACATGCTAATCNTTCAGCTAGCTTTTCCTGTTCTGAGTCCAGGGCCCAAAGCTGGGCAATGGTGCCATTAGCTTTCAGTCTTGGTCCTCCCTAAGACAAGCTCCCAACAGACATGCCCAGANGCTGGCCTGATCTAGACAATCCCTTCTGGAGCACTCTTCTTCCTAGGTGATTCTAGGTTGTGTCAAGTTGATAGTGAGAACTCACTAGCAGTGTGTGGTGGAAATACTTGCTCATCTTTATTTAAATTGATGTATCCCAGACTTTACAGAAGAAGCACCAACTCCTGTCATCTGCTGTCCCCTTAAGTGTATGACATTGTACTAGGGAATGCTGCTTACTGGAGGAGACGCTGAAGTTAGGGGCCTGCCGCCAGCTCTGGTGAAAAGCATGAAGTCTCAGAAGGGGCTGATAATGTTCTCTATTGTGGAAGTTGTTGATGTGTCTTAAAATTATTAATTAATTAATTAAGAGCAGTTGCCTTTCATGAAGCAGAGAAAGATGTTCAGGAGCTGAAGAAGGCTGAGAAGCTGGGGAGAAAAGGCTTTTCGATGTTTTCTCAGAGATGGATCTGGAAAGTCATCATTAATAGCTCAATGTATACACTGAACATTTATATACATATACACACATGCATGCACACACCAGCATATTCATCCCTACGCACACATACCTGTAAGCATAGATGTCATATGTGTACAGACACACATTAACACACATATGAACACACATGACTGTATAACACACATGTATATTCACATACACATGTATGTATATAAATACACACAAATATACTCATACATAAACTTATACATGTACATCTATATACCAATATATACACACATATATATACATGTATGCATATAAACAAATATTCCTAAATGAAAGTGAAATTTGGGGGGTGCAGTGCTGGTGTGGCACACGTGAGGGTTTCTTTGCCAAGCACTGCAAAACAACAACAATAACACCAACAAAGCAGCAAAACAAATTCCAGAAACTTGGAAACGGCCTGTCCCCCACTGTCTGTCAGCCCTGGATTATTACAAATTTGAGCACCATGTCCCAGCCTTTTCCTGTTAAGGACAGTTTTTGGCATGTGACCTTTTAACAAGCTTGTGGCTAATTCCCTAATTGATGTTTGGTGACGTTCACACACACTCAGCCCCGCCTCCCCACCCAGCTACAAGCCATTAAATCAGTGATGGTTGTAAATTGCATATCTCTTTCACAGCTTTGAATCAGGAGCCTCCCCCCCACACACACACAAAGCATGTTAATGGTTAATAAAAGCCCTGTGTACACAGGCATCAGTCTTAAACACAGGGCCCTCAGTCTGTCATTCGCTTAACTGCCTTCGGCTTTAATAGGGCAGATTGAATGTGGAGCTGTGATTACCCATTGCCTCATTAAACAAGCTCTGTGAGGGGTGGGGTCAACCCTCCCCATCTGTCAGAACGCCAGCAGGCTGGTACTTAGGGAGGGGACAGGCCTGCAGGGCTGCTGTAAGACATCCGCACTTTCCTTTCTTCCAACATGCATGGGATTTGATCTTTTCCCTCTTGTTTGAGAAAAGCAAACAGCATAGTAATTCAGAAGCAGTGGGCAGACAAATTAGAGCAAAATGGGGCAGTTGAGATGAGCCTTGGATGAGCTGATAGAATAATTAGGGGTGAGTTATAAGAGCCTTAGCTCTTTATTGCACCCTGAATCATTTGGCTCCTGGGGCCNGCAGTGTGTCCACACAAGGCCGTGTTTTGTTGGCAAAATANAGAATGAAGGACAGTAAGTGTCAGATCTGTGACCCCAACACAACNCGGGCATAGTGGACTCCATGCAGGTGCCCTGGCTGTGACATTTTGTGTAGGGATAAATGTCATTCCATGCACACACAAGGTCCCTAAGTATTGGAAACTTAGTTGATGTTAGCACCCAAAGTATTTATAGTAATTGTTCTTATCACTGTCAATTACTTCTTATTACGACCATTTTTATTATTTTCAACTAACATGCATAGTTTCTTCTTTTAGGAGTTACTCAGGAACAAATAAAGGAGATTGGGTTCTCTCTGATTGGCTGAGCCTTCTTTTGTGTCTGTGTGTGCATGCAGCTGTGTATAAAGAAGCCAGAGGTCAGCTCAGGTGTGGTTCCTCAGGAGCTTGTTCACCTTTGTTTTTGAGTCAGGGTCTCTCACTGGCCTGAAGCTCACTGACTTGGCTAGGCTAGCTGGACAGCAAGCCTGAGGATTCTTGAGTTTCCCTCTTCCCAGTGCTGGGATTCAAGCAGGCACCACCACACCTGGCTCTTTAATGTGGNTTCTGAGGATCAACCTTAGGTCTTCCTCATACTTGAAAAGCAAGCACTCTGTGAACCGAGCTGTCTCCTAGCTTATCACTAACTTTTAAACTCTGTATCATCAGATTCTGAGCTGAAAATCCTCTTTATGGGAATTCACTTATCACAGTCAAATAGCTGACCCCAGCCCACAGATGATGGAACTAGACAAAGAGGAGTTACACAGCTTTCCTGAGGCTGAGTGACTGGAAAATTCAGGTGCTGTGTGCTTCAGCCTGGCACTCTGTTTCCAGAGCTTGGGCTCTCAGTGTCTCCCTCCTGCTTTTACAGCAAGAAAAAGGCCCACTGGAGCCTAAGATTCCTTCACGATTAGAAATTATATCACTGTGATAGATTCCATTGAAATTAGGGGGAAGGATTCCTTCATAGAGACATCTACACCTTTAATTAAAGCTTTAACAAATGAATCCTTTGGGGGATGTTGATTCTGTATTTGGGGAGTGTATGACTATATCACATATAATTGTGTGTGTGTGTGTGTGTGTGTGTGCGTATCTATGCAGGGGCTTGTACACATGAGTGCTATTAGCAATAGAGGCCAGGAGAGGATTTTAGTCCCCTGGAACTAGAATTACAGGTGGTTGTGAGCTGTAATTGTGAGCTGTAATTGTGAGCTGTAATTGTGAGCTGTAATTGTGAGCTGTAATTGTAAGCTGTAACAGGTTGTGGGTGTGACATGGATGATGGGAATGGAAGACTCACTCTTAACCACTGAGGCATCTCTCCAGCCCACATCTTCTTTTTGGAGACATGGTCTCTCAGTGGCCTGGAGCTCAATGATTCAGCTAGGATGGCTGGCTAGTGAGCCCCAGGGATCCCAGTGCTACCTCCTCCATGCTAGGGTCACAGGTGTGAGCCACCGTACCTGGCTTTTCTGTGGGGGCCAGGTCTTGAACTCATGTCCTCATGCTTGAGCAGCACACAGCTCACTAATTGAACCATCTCCCCAGCCCCAGAACTGCATTTTTAAGGGAAGCCTTAGCATTTTGTGACTCTAATAATGTATTTCAATGTAACTTTAAATTCAAGAATTTTTAGGAAGTAGCCCCATGAGGTTAAGGCTTCTGTATTAATTATTAACAAACTTTTCTCCAGGTTATAATGTTGTGAAGCTTCAGTGTATTGGTATTCCGAATAATTTAAAATAATTCTGTGCAGACAGCCAGCTTCCCATGAAGGAGGGATGATATCTCAGTTGGTAAAGTGCTTGTCTTGCAAGTGTAAGGACCTGAGGTCAATCTCCAAATAAAAAGCCTGACNTGATAGTGAATGCTTGTAATCCCAGCACTGAGGAGGTGGGGACAAAGGGCGTTCCTGGCCCTCTCGGGGACCCAGGCTAGTCTACTTGGTTATCTCCAGGCTAGTGAGAGACCCTGTATAAAAATCAATAGAATAACGTTTGAGGCTCCTCTGACCTCTACACACACACACACACACACACA
>LZPO01044477.1:31054-41743 GCA_001675575.1 Neotoma lepida | reverse complement strand
TTAGCTGGGGGAGTGGCCAGGAATTCCAACACATGCCACTCTATCTGGCTTTTTGTTTTGCTTTGTTTTACATGGATTCTGGGGAATAGAACTCAAGTCGTCATTGATGGACTGAGCCATCTCCTCTGCTCCCTCTGAGTTTGATTTTCTACCCACACAACCATTCACACCTAAGCAAATGTGTCCCTTATGCTCAAACTGGGAGGGGGGATCCCAAAGGAAAGTCAGTAGGTGGAATGAAGGTGTTCATTCCCAAGCAGATGAATGTTGACTGGCTTCCTCCAGGGAAGGGGGTTCCTGCCTGATGGAAAGGGGTTCTGGAAGTTAGCAAGGGCAGATCCCAGGGAATGGGGGGTCAAGAGCAGAAGTGTGCCTATTTTATCAAATATTTAAATAATTCTTGAGACATGACCCTGGGTGTCTTAAGTGGGGAACAGAAGAGAGGGAGGTGGCCACTGAAATGGGGAGAGGGTCCCGGGGAGGCAAAGAGGTGGCCACAAAGGATGGCTAGAGAGAGCGACTCACCATGAATAATGGGAATAGCCCCCCTGCAGGAGTGAGTGTCTCAGACAAAAGGAGCTATAATAACTATAGCCATCTCCTCGTGCTCAGTCCGGAATCCAGGCTCTGGTTGTTCATTAATTAGGCTTAGGGAGCCACCTGCAACCCTTTCTCCTCTCTTTGGGAGGAGNGTGAGGTCAGGGTTGAGGAGCCCTGGCTATCCTTATTGTTGGGGATCCGTTTGTCTGTGATGAGAAGACAAACATACGGCTCCATTCTGCCCTCCTCAGTAGCCTGAAGAGTTCTCTTAGACTTTTAGGAACTTTGATTCCAGCCACTTGGAATTGATGGCTTTGGCGCTGAAAAGAATTTCAGAACTAGCTGGTGTAGTAAAGCAGAATTGGCGGGCTTATTAAAGATATTTTAATACAGGCTCACATGAAGGTGCTCGGAGGACAGTAGACACAGTCACACTGGGGTGTGTGCTTCTCAGGGGAGAATAAGGAAGTAAGATGTACTCCAGTGTGGGTGTGAAATCCTCAAGGTACAGTAATTAGCTGTCTTAGCATTAGCTAAGCACCCCCCCCCCATTTTCCCTCTTTTCTGTCTCTCTGGAGATGCCTTGGATGGGACTGTATCTTGATAAGGTGAAACTAGGAGTCATGAGGTGACACAAAGGGTTTAGTACTCTGAAAATGGGCTTTCTGGTGAGATTCCCAGAAAATTCCAGGGTGTGGCTAAGAAAGAGAGAAGCCTTAAGCAGCTGTTAATTACCAAGAGATTCCTGCTTCTCTGCTGGTGAGAAGCCTTAGCCAGATGCCTGGGGAAGGGGCTTCTCTCTCCTCATGCTCCCCCAAATTTTCCCCGTGTTTCTGTCTTGCCTCACTTTGATGCGTGCCTTGTGGCTGTTCCTCTGGTTGAGGCAGAGCCAAGAACCTTCTCTCCCAAAAGAGACCAGAAGCGACATAATGGAAACCTTATCCTATAGGCTGGCCAGCCCCTGACTTGTTCCCGTGATGTTGATGCATCTTGGAGTAGAACCCTGTGGGAGTTGAGCCCCACTGGCTCAGCCGGCTAGGTTCTTTGTGTGTGTGCATGGAGGACAAGTGTCTTTATAGCCAAGAAGCAGGTCTCCAAGGAAAAAGGACAGCAGCTAGTGGATGGTGGGGCCGGGGGAAATGGTAGGCATCTCCTTCATGTAGCATAGTGGGTCTTGGCCCAGCTGGTTTGTTGCTGTAGATATTCAGCAAGCATACACACATGCTTTCAGGATGAAGGTGGAGCCAGGAATGTAGCTCTGTTGGTAAAGTGCTTGCCTAAATGAGTGATGATCTGGGTTCCATTTCCAGTACCTAGTAAACCAGGCATGGTGGTGCACACCTGTAATCCCAGCACTCGGGAGGCCTGCAGAAGGATGAACCGTTCCAGGTCATTCTTGGTGAGCATGAGGCCAGCCTGGGCAAGTTTTGTGGAAAATAGCCCTGAGCACAAATGAGAATAAAAGTGAGACAACTATGTGAGACAACTTCACCCTGGGGAAGTTTTAAGTAAAGGCTGGCAGTCTGGAGGAATCAGGGAACCCTCTGATAAGAGGGGTCAGATGTCTCATTCCTTTCCAACTTGAAAAAACACTCAGAACCTCTATGAAAAGCCTTATCAGACTGTTCTGCATGGAAGTAATGATTACACAGATTAATTACACAGATTCCAATCTAGTCACTAAAGTCAGGCCAGTGGTATCTCCAATCAACCCGGCCCCAGCTATTCTGTGCTGTCAAGCCAGCCACAGGATTCATTCTGTAGACTATCTCTGAGGTTAGAAGTGAGGACACAAGCCTGAGTCTGGTGAGTGACTGCCAGAGACTGGTGTGTGTGTGGTGGGGCTCCAGCACTTTCAGGACCCTGTGATCCCAGTCTTAGCGGGCAGGGGCAGGGGCAGGGGCAGAGATAGGGGCAGAGGCAGGGTAGCCAGGCTAGGCAGACCAGCTAGCTTCAGGTTCACTGACTCTGTCTTGAAAAACAGGATAGAATGTGATATAAGAATGACAGCAGAGAGTGACCTCTTTCACACACACACACACACACACACACACCTGTCTCTTATACACATCTAGATGTGTATAAGAGACAGCACACACACACACACACACACACACACACGGGCAGGGCAGATTGGAATCAGTCCCTAGTCCCTGTGTTTGTGACAGAGAAGCCAACTGGAGTCAGGCTATGCCATTACAAGCAGATGTCACCTCCTGCAAGTGTTAAACTAAAGAGTTGAGTTCACCTCAGCTGCTCATGCCTTCAGACAGCTGTCCGTGGTGCTGACTGGTGAGGACCGGCTCAGTGGAACTATGTGGACATCTAGTGGCTGGCTGGGGAACTTCAGCTCCTCCCCTTTCCTCGGCCGGGCAGCAAGGTCTGCAGCAACATCCGCACCCTGTTCTGGGACATGAGAGACAGCAAGGAAAGGAACAGAACTTCTGTCCCCGAGCTTAGTTTTCTAGTGGGAGATGATAAAATAGAAAGGCAGAAATATCATGCTAGGGAGAAGAGAACTGTGAGAGAAACAAAACTGTGAGGATGAAGAGGCAGGTGGGGCANTGTGTGGAGAGGAGGCATGTGGGCAATGAGTCTCCTGCTGGGAGGGAAGCAGCACGCATGGGAAGGCCCAACCAAGGAGGTCTTCCGGTAAGTTCAAGGGCCCCATGGAGGAGGCGGAATGGTTGGCAGAGGGGTGCGTGTATGAAGAGTTTGGGTGTGACTAGAAACAGAAGTGTCTTTCTGATTTATATTTTTAACCCCCCCCCCGTGTGTATATGCACACACACATGTTCACATGTGTGAGTGCTTGTGTGTACCAGGGCATTCCTGTAGAGCTCAGAGGACAACAATAGATGTTGGTCCTCACCTTTCACCTTGTTTAAGACAGTGCCTCTTGTTTGTCACTGGCCAGTGAGCTTCCAGGATTCGTTAGCTGTCTCCATCTTCCATCTCACCACAGGAACACTGAGCTCACAGACCCACAGGCCCATGCCACTGTGTCTGGCTTGGCATCAATTCTGGGGATGCACACCATCTGAGCCATCTCCCTAGTCCACGGGAATATTCAGACAACCCGAAGTCTGAGAAGACAGTGGCTCACAGCCTGGAGATGTGCCTCCCATCTCACCTCCAGCAGGCAAACTATACAGGGAGAGGAAGCAAAGGCAGCCAGGCATTGCATTTAGTCTCACCCCTTGGGCTCTGTTTTTCCTTCATCATTTTTCCGCTCTCTGTGTGTGGTGTGTGAGGGTTCCTCCACACGAAGACCACTGAGCCTCAAATTCCTCCTGAGCCAGCTGTTTGGATAGCATCCAGATTAAAGGTTAACTCATAACAAACAAACCATTAGCAGTGTGTAGGTACAGATTCCTTCTACAGAATGGAGGCCTACTATGTTCCTCTGTAGCCTGTAGACTTGACAGTATAGAATGTGAAATGTTCACTTCAGATCAGTGTGTGATCTCTCTTCCTTTTCAGGGTTCAACTCCCTTGTTGGGGGAGTGATGGGCTTCTCCATCCTTCTGAGTGCGGAAGTATTCAAACACAACGCGAAAGTCTGGTACCTGGACGGCAGCATCGGCGTCCTGATTGGCCTCACCATCTTTGCCTATGGGGTCAAGTACGGCTCTGTTTTTATCTTTAATCACAGGGGGCAGGGATGCTCTGAGAATTCTTCTTCCTTCCATCCCTTTCTCCAGCCAGGAAATGGAAGAACGGTCTCATGTCTTATTCCTTCCTGTCTCAGGAACATGGGTGCTGTATTTGTTTTTTCTTGGGGAAATGTGAACAAATGTCTCTCCACCCCAGATAGAGCACCAAGGATGGACCAAAGTCGTGATCTCACTCATGTCTAGCTTGGTGCATGTTACTAGGCTAATTTACAGGAGCATGGATGGGAGCTACTTATAGGCCTGTAGGTCTTCTGGTTGACTTTCTGCTGCTGTGATAAACACCATGACCAAAAGCAATCTGGGGAAGAAAGGGTTTATTTAATCTTGCACTTTNGTGTCACAGTCCATCAGTGAGGGCAGTCAGGGCAGGAGCTGGAGCAAAGACCATGGAGGGATACCGCTTACTGGCTTGCTCCTCATGACTTGCTCAGTCTATTTTCTTATAGAACCCACGACAAGGATGGATGGCATGCCTACGATGGGCTGGGCCATCCTATATTAATCATTAATCTAGAAAATACCCCCCACACTTACATACAGGTCAACCTGAGGGAGCCATTTTCTTAATTCAGCCTCCCTCTTCATGAATGACCCTAGCTTGTGTCAAGTTGACAAAAAACCAAAAACAACCAAACTACAACTAACCAGCACAGTGGGTGACCTTCAAACAGCCTCACCATCGAGATGTCTCACCCCAGTGTAGATGATAACTTCCTCGTAGCTGCATATATGGAACAATCTGCACCCCCTGAGACCACGGAAGCAGCTGGGGCAGAATTACATGCAGCTGGGAAGGAGGTGTGGGGCAGGCACTCACTGTATGTGGTTGGGATATCAGGTGAGAGTCTGATGACCCATCCCTGCCCCATCCTTCTCTGAGGGAATGTCAACAGGCCAGCTCTTGAGGGTCACCTATGGGTCGCCATAGCTGCCTTGACTAAGAAGATGGTGGGTGTCACACTCAGAGGACAGTGCTGCACAGCACTGATCTTTTTCAAGAGATTAGAAAAGGCCTGCATGGGGTACAGCCTTCCTTGTGGGATAGCCTACAAGTGAAGCAGGGACTCTGTCCTTGTTCTTTTTATCCACTAAATGGTCCCTTTCCTTCCTCTATACTGTGGATTTAAAATTATTATTATTGTTGTTGCTTGTCGTTAAGACAAGTTGTCCATGTTGGCCTTAAACTCACTATTTAGCCAAGGATGACCTTGGACTTATGATCCTCCTGCCTCCATCTCCAGAATGCTATAGAGGGTCTTCATGATGCCCAGGTGAATGTCATCTGAGCATCCTTCCTGTCACCTGATGCCCATGTGTACTGCTGAGAATCAGAGGAGGCCAGGTAGAGGCAGCCCTAGGCTTAGCAAGGCTTTACAAAAGGGACCACTCCTGGAGTTGGTGAGATGGCTCAGTGGATAAAGGTGCCTGCCTGTAGCCAAGCCTAATGGTCTGGGTTCAATCCTCAGGACCCACCTGGTTGAAGGTAGGAGAGAACTGACCCCCAAAGTTGCCCTGTGGTGTGTGTGCAAACACACACACAAAATAAATAAAATTTAAAAAATTTTAAAATGGGCCTACTACATGCAAAGGGCCACCCTGGAGGGAGGCAAAGCCATCTTGGCATGGGGTCCACGTAATGAAGAAGTAGCCCAGTGACANTCCGTGGATATTCATCTAGGCTGGACTTGTCCTTAGAGAGAATCATTCCTGTCAAGGCGCTGTATTTTTAAAAGTTAAGTGCTTCCTGGCTTCCACTAGAGTATTGTCCTCAAACTCATAGACAGTCACAAGTGTTGGCAAGGACAGTGGCCTCAGACATGGCTGCTGGCAATGCATAAAGAGGTGCTGCTTTGGAAAAGAATTGGCAGATACTCAAAATGTTAAGCATGCAGTTACCATTTGGCCCAGTGATTTCCCTCCTTAGTATATAAATAAAAAAAGATGAACACAGACATAAATGTCAAAACCTCTATATGAATGCTACAGCAGCTCTGTTTATAATACACACAAGTCAAAATCCCTCATTGGAGGATAAAGGGATAGATATNGTATATCCATTNAGTAGACTATTATTCAGACATCAAAATGAATGAAGTGTCAGTACATCTTACAGTGTGGGTGAACTTCTAACATACCAAATGAATGTGGTCATATTCAAAAGGCCACATACTTTTTTTATAGGAAATTTCTAGAATAGATATACTTGTAGAGTCACAAAGTAGATCATTGGTTGTCTGGAAAGAGGTGTGGAAGAAAGAATGAGAGTGACTATTAGTGTGCATAGAGGATGATAAAAATGTTCTGGATTAAGACAGTGTGCATGGACACACAGCTTCACATATATACGGGAAACCATTGAGCTGTGTGCTTTTAAAAGGACAGTGGTATGGCATGTGGGCAGAATTAGTCACAGATAAGACTCAGGGGTAGCTCAGGTGGGGAAGTACAGTTATTTGAGTTTGATCCCTATAACCTACATTAAAAAAAAAGCCACTTTTGGTGGTGCATGCACGTAATTCCAGACAGGAACACTGTGGAGCTTGCTAGCCAGCCACCTTGCCTAGCCTATTTGGTGAGTTCCAGGTAAAAATGAGAGACTGTGCCTCAGAAAATCAAGGTGGACAACAACCAAGGAAAAATGGACAAGATTATCTGGCTTCCACAGCACCCCCAAACATGCATGTGCACCCACCACCTCATGCACCTGAACACACAGGAAAGTACACACAAACACACATACACAAATAGCCTCAGTTTCCCCAAGCTCTCCTGGTGTTGAGGTGACCCTGTCTATCTTCATTCCTGCAGGCTCCTCATCGACATGGTGCCCAGAGTGAGACAGACGCGTCACTACGAAATGTTTGAGTGAAGGCGGCTGGAGGGGCGGCAGGGACTGCCCCACTGAAGAGCGTCACCATGGTGACAAGAGGTTTCCATGAAGGCAGATGGTGCCAATAGTTAACTGCACATCCNGTTTCATTTTGGGAAGTTTTCGTTCATAGAGTCCGTCATCATGGGATGAGGTCTGCCCGGAGGTTGACCTGCCCTACATCCTCACCCCGTTGCCCGCTATCAAGCACATTAGGACGGTGTTGCCCATGGGAGGGGCTGCCACGCTTCCCAATCTTGAGCCGGAAGTGACATTTTCTATTTCCTGGAGTCAAACAGTTCTTGAAAGCAGGCTAAGGTCTCTGCTTGACAGGAAGTCACGTGTGGCACTCACTGTCAACCAAAACCAGATAGTAACTGACCGAGTCACCTCCTCCTGACACACGTGGCCAAGCCACCTCCAGATTCACACTCCCTCTCTCCTAGCAGATTCCATCAGTAAATTCCCTCCTAATGTCTATCAACCCGTTTCCTACACTTTTACTAATCCTGACACTAAATGGATTTGTTCAGAAGGAGACCATTCTATTTTTTAAGGTGTTTAGTGACATATGAGCTTTGCATGGACAGGCTACGTAAGCACACAGCCCTTTCTTCCACATCCAGAACCTGCACATCCATGAAAACCCAGGAACCATTTTTGAGAGATGTGAAACTCTATACATTTATTTGTAATAAATAATTATAATCATTACCTGAATCTGCATATCTCTGTATGTTGTGCTAAGTGGTCATGGTGCCTCACAGTCTGTGAGAAGTAGGTCACTCCTCCAGAAGGATCAAGATGTCCTCAGCTTATGGAACATTAGGTATAAGTGCTGTAGACATGTCCCCCATTCCACTATGTTCTACAGCTCTCACAGCACTGCCCACCTGGGCAGCCATGTCAGGCTAATAAAGACCTTTACCATTTGTATGGTATGGGGAAGTTGTATGTGAGAACTGTTAGTGTGCATGCCAACATGTAGGGAGTGTCCACTGCAGGCAGGCTCTCTCTCTCTCTCTCTCTCTCTCTCTCTCTCTCTCTCTCTCTCTCGTGTGTGTGTATACTCGTGCTCTCTTTCCTCTGTGTGTTCACATGTGGAGGATAAGGTTGACTTTGGGTATCTTCCTCTATTATTTCTTCACCTCGTTTAAAAATTTCTTAATTGAATTTTGGGTGCATATTCATACACAAAGGCACACTCATGCCATGGCATGCATGTGGTTAGAGGACAGCTTTCAGGAGTTGGTCTCTCCTGCCACTTTGTGGGATCCTGGGATTGGTAGATTGCCAGGCCTCTGTGTAAGCTTCTACCTGCCCACTGAAACATCTTGCCAGCCCATCTTTTTAGAGACAGTCTCTCTCTCTCTCTCTCTCTCTCTCTCTCTCACCAAACCCAGAGCTTGCTGATTCAGTTAGAACGACTAGCCTGTGAGTCCTAGGAATCTATCTTGCCTTCCCAGTCCTGGGGATACAGGTGCAGGCCACCATAGATGGCTTTGCTGTGGGTGCTCTGGATCTGTAGTCAGGACCTGACTGTTTCATCTCCCTTGGTGCTGCCAAAGGGAAGGCACAGACTGAACACCCGGAATCCTCAAATCTGAAATCCAAAATGCTCAAGAAGTGTGCACCAGCATGGTGGCCCAAATAGAAAAATTCACACTTGGCCTTGTGTGACAAGTTGTAGTGAAAACACAAGTCCACTAAAAAGCAGGTATGAAATGATCGTTAGACCATGAGTATGGAGCACATAGGAAATACAGATGAGTTTCCTCTTCAGTGTTGGGTCTCATCCCAAAGCTAACTCAAGGAGACAAAGGTTCCAAAATCCAGAAAGTCCCAAGATCAGAAATACTGTTTACTCTCTCTCTGTGTGTGTATGTGTGCACGCATGCATGTGTATGCATGTGCATATCTTCCTTTATCACTCTCTTGTTTCCCTGGGCACCAGATCTCTCCCTGAACCTGGAGCTAGGCTGGTGGCCAGAAAGCCTCAGAGATTCTCCCGGCTCTGTCTCCCACAGTTCTGGAGTTACAGGCAGATGTGGTCATGCCTTGCTTGGATGTTGAGGATTTGAACTTAGATCCTCATGCTTGCAAAGCCAAGTGCTCCTAGCTGCTGAGCCATCCCCCAAGCTCTCTGGAACATTTCTGACCTTCCTTGTATTCAACGCACATGGAGTTCAGGGGGTTGAGCCTCTCGTGGTTGTGAATGCCACAGTGTCTTTGTCTTGTGAGAATTACCCGGGAGGGCCCCTAATTTCAGAGAGGTACCTTGAGAACTCCTGATCCTCCTGTCTCGACTTCCTGAGTGCTGGGATTACAGTGTGCACCACCGTGTCAACGTATATGGTGTTGGGAGTCAAACCCAGGGCTTGGTGCATGCCTAGCCAGCTGTCCGCTGACTGAGGCCCCTCAGCAACTCTCATGGCCCACCCATCCCTGCCTTCAGGCTGCTTCCTCTCTTTCAGGTGGATGGAGGTACTCTGCTTTTTACCATCCCATTCGGGTAAAATTTTAAATGCACCATGCAGTCAGAGCTATCTGAAGAAAAAAAATCCAGTAGCTCGTTTTCCAATTCAGCTCTCTTCAGTGATAACGAAAGATGGAAAGAATACTTTGTGTTTAGCATTGAGGTGGATATAAGAGTACATAGTGGTGAAGGCTTCCCCTAGTCATCTTTTGTGTGTGTGTGTGTGTGTGTGCACGCTTGCACTTGCACGTGGAGGTCAGAAGTCAATTTCACACTTAGTTCCACAGGATATTGTCCACTTTGTTCTACGAGACGCCAGCTAACCTGGAACTTGCTGATTTGGGTGGGCAGGCTAAGCAGTTAGCCCCAAGGATACACCTGTTTTCACATCTCCACAGCTGGGATTACAAGTGTGTACCACACTTGGCTTTTTACATGGGTTCTGGGGATCAAACTCTGGTCCTTTTGCATGCCTGGCAAGCACGTTACCACTCAGTCATTTATTTCCCCTGCCCCAAGTCATAGATTTTATATGCATGCCCACCACGTTGTCTCTTCCCTAGAACTGGGGTTTCAAGTATGTGCCATCATGCCTGCCTTTTTAAAAAGTGGATTCTGAGGGTTGGAGCCAGGTTCTCATACTTGCATAGCAAGCACTTTATGAATTCAGCTATCTATTACAAACTCAGCTATCTAATTCCCCAGTCCCCATCCATCCGCTATTTGAACATGCCTCTGACAGCGTGTTGGCACCATGAAATGTAGCTTTAGCACCCCCCAAATCACTACTACCTGTCACACAAGAAAAGTTTATTGAAAAATAAAGTTCTCCCTAATTTCTCTACAACACAGGAAAACAAAGCAGTGTTCTTTTTGCCTGGTACAGTAAGTCGGGGATAGCGACACCTCATTTGCAGGATCCTGTGACTTAGCCCCAGGAGTGACAGTAGAAAACAAGTACACCAGGATCCATTTGAAGACACAGACGTGAACGGCCATGAGCTTAACATCAAGGTTGTGACAGCAACTACAGTGGAAGGGACGTCACCATGTCCTTTGGCATTGTGGTTACATTATTTTCTTTAATACTTGTTTATTTATTATGTATATAGTATTCTGCCTGCATA
>LZPO01044477.1:0-13479 GCA_001675575.1 Neotoma lepida | reverse complement strand
AGTATATATGTGGAAGTCTATTATCTCCTTCTACCATTTGGGTCTTGGGGATCACACTCAGGTTGCCAAGTTTGGCAGCAAGAGTCTTTACCAAATGAGCCATTGCTCTGGCCANGCTCCATATATTAGAAAATCTTTATAGGAGGCAGAAAATGACCTGTTTCTCTTCTCTAGCTGCTTTCTTTCTCTGGGAGGTAAATCCGGTAACTTCCCCAAACAATGCAGAATAGGAACCCTCACCAGCCTAGGCACACTCGGATGGGGAATAGTCAGGACTGTTCTTCTATCCCTGGGGATTTTTACTCTCCTGCTAACTCCCCATCAGCTGGAATNAGTCTTCCTTCAGAGAGCTCATTTCAAAGACCATAAGCCATGACATGCGGGGCAGGGCATTGATGGAGAAAAGCGAGTATTTTCCTTGGACCCAGCTCCCTTCCATGGGGAGGGGGCCTGCACCCCAGCTGCCTGGGTGTGAGGTAGGNTCCCAGCAGTGACTCCTAAACTGTACCCTGAAGCCTGGGGTGATCTTAAAGGCTGTCAATTTAGCCTCATCTGGTTCCTGCAGCTGTTGGGAGTGTGTGTATGTGGTGGGGGGCAATCTTGAAACAGTTCTGGGATAAAAGTGCCCATGTTCTGTGTAACCCACATGGAGGACTCTGGAAGCTGAGCCCATACTAATGAGTGCAGCAGCTTCAGGTGTGGAAACCTTCTCCTCNAANCCCCAGGCTTCCCACCCCTGCCAGGAGCACCCTCTCTCCGCCCTTGCTGCTCTTTGAAGATACTCTGCAAACTGTAAAAATATAATGAATGCTCCAAGCTCTAAGATCCAAGGCCTGCAGCTAATAGGAGACTTGATCTGATCCAAAGGGGTCTTAGATTCCATCGTGCACTGAGGGAACATTTTGGGTCTGAAAGAGCTCCTGATATAAACTAAAAATAGCCTCCATTATTGGTCATTTATGGGGAATTAGGAGAATGTCTTATAAGAAACNCCCAGAGATGGTTCNCTAGGTGAAGTACATGCCTCNCAAGCATGAGAATCTGAGTTTGGTCACCAGAACCCACTTAAAAAAGCACATGTGCCTAATCCTAGCACTGGGGAAGCCAAGCTCTGGGACACCTGCATCTGAGATCCTGGCAAATGCATGGCGCTGACATGGCTTTACACCAAATCTGCAACAAATCCTGACTGTGTGTCTCAGTTCCCGCCACGCAGTTACTGCTGACACATCCTGAGCTTTACGGTGTGGACTGAGAGAGGATACAAACCCCCACCCCAGGATGGTTAATACTGTCAACCTGGCAGGATCTAGACTCCCCAAGAAGACAAACATCTGGGCACATCTGTGAGAGAGTTTCTAGGTTGGGTAAACTGAGGTGGAAAGACCCACCCTAAATGTGGGCGGCACCATCCCACGGGCTGGGGTCCTGGACTGAACACAAAGGAGAAAGTGAGCTGAGCACAGCGTTCATCTCTCTGCTTCGTGACCATGGTGGAACGGGACCAGTGCTTCATGCTTCTACTGGACCGATCNTGACACACCATATCCTTGGGCTGTGAGTCAAAATAAAACTCTCTGTCTTTAAGTGGCCCTTGTTGGGTATTTTATTACTGTAATGAGAAAAGTAACTAACACACCCTGTATCTTTGCAGGATGGAGAGACCAGCAGTGGATGCCTGCAACTGTGCATAGCACCAAACCCATACACACCCCCTGGCCCCCTAGAGCACACACCTATGACGAGGCTTAGTTAGACATGACAGGAAGACCAATAACTAAANCTAGAGCAGAACATTCGAACAGTCTACCGCAATAAACATGAGGACAGCTTCTTCCTCCTGCAAAATATTTTCTAGTACTGAACTGATATTTTCCACTTTGTACTCTGGGATCCCAATTGACATGGGAAACCAAACCCTTGGAAAGGGAACCCATGGATGGGAAGGGTGGTGTACTACATGTGTGAGTGAGTGCACATTGGCAGAGGCTGTGCNGGAGTGATGACAGTTTTTGCCCTTTCTGTGTCCTGTGAAGACTGAGCTCCCCCTGTGTATAATTATATTACNGTATAGCACAATGGAGCACAGTGTGTTCAAGTGTCAGACCGTGTTCTCAGTACTNTCTGGGTACTGGCTCACACAGTGCTCACGGGAGAATTTCCCCTTCTTTACTAAGGCACAGAGAGCATGAGTAACACATGCTCAGCTCCTAAAAACAAAAACTCATGGAACTGGGAGCTGGATCCAGGTAGCTGGACCTGGGAGATAATTCAGTAGCTAAAATGTTTGCTGTGTAAGCATGAGGACCTGAGTTCAAGTGAAAGGCTGGACTTGGTGGTCAGTGCTTGTAATCCCAGCACTGGGGTTATGGACACAGGCAGATCCCTGGGGCTCACTGGACAGCCAGCCTAGCCTACTTGGTGAGTTGTAGGCCAGTGGGAGACCCTATTTCAAAGAAATGGGTGATCAGCGCCTAAAATAACACCTGAAGTAGTCCTTTGCCTTCTACATGTACGTGCACACATGCCATGTGCACTGCATACATAAGTATGCACGCACACTCACAGACATGTGCACGCACACTCACAGACATGTGCACATGCACACTCACAGACATGTGCACATGCACCTGCACACACGCATGTCAACTCACTCATTACTTGCCTCACCCTCCACAGCCCAGCTGATTGGATGCTCTGCTCCAAAGTCCATGCCCCAGAGGCCCAGCTTCCTCCTCGAAATGCCCCTGGGCTGGTAGCCTACATTTATGTTTCTACTCTACTGTCTCTATTTTCAGCTCTACGGCTCTTAGCCCCATTGCGCAAAGGTCCCTCGTTCACCCTTAAACACTGTTTTGCCCTATAAAGAGAACCCCCTATTTCTGGACTGGGCAAGAAGTTCAGATTCCCTTACCCACAGGGGTTCTGGCTTTGTCTATTTCTGGGTCCATGTGGCTTTTGAAGTCCAAGGAATTAAACCATCATAAAGGATCACAGTGATGGTTGTACCCTTCACCTCTGAGNGCATCTGCCTGGGTTCCATGGGTTTCTTTTGAAAGGAGGTCCAGTTTGAAAAAACCACTCAAGAGTCCCACCATGTTTAGAATTGCTGCATTTATACCCTTAAAGAAATGCTCCAAAAATGTAGATTTGATGGCTGCATTTGTGTGTGAGTATTCATGTGTGCATGGATACACACACGTGTGCACGTGGAGGTCAGNGNACAATGACAGATGCCATAACTCTTGCTCTGCTCACCCTGTTTTTTAAGACAGTCTCTCACTGGCCTGTAGCTTCCCAACTCCAATAGGCTGGNTNGNCAGTGAATTCCAGGGGTTTGCCTGTCTCCACTTCCCTTGCACTGAGATTACAACTGTGTGATTCATGTCTGGNTTTTTAAATGTGGTTTCTGGGAATCAGCTCAGATCCTCACACTTGCAAGGCAAGCACTTCACTGACTGGGCCATCTCTCCAGATCCTAATCCTTGGTTTTTNGGGGGGTGGAGGTGAGGGGTGAGAAATGAAGGGNGGACAGAGAACCACTTGTCTGTTCCTCACCCTTCCTGAGTCCTCAAGATATTCTGAGTCTGCTCAGGGTACAAGCCAGTGGTCAGGGAGGACCTGACCTTGACCACTCAAATGTCTTGTTCTAAGTGTCCACACGACCTTTCATTGTTACAAAGAGCATACTCCAAGGAAGACTGGCTCCCTTGGGAGACCATGACGGTGAAACATTTAAAAATGACAGGAAGTCGTCATGGAGCCACCTGAAGTTTTCCAAAGCAGACAAATGACCACGGGAGTGACCAAGTGAGAGCTGGTAATCAGGTAGCGGGACACAGCAAAGACAGACAGACTTCTGATGGGCAAAGACAGACTTCTGATGGGCCTTACCTGCTTTTCTATGAAAGCGTTGATTCGCTGTAGCATCCCTTCACACGTGAACTCATAGGGCATATACGGCTCAATCTGCAGAAACAACAGGGCACTGTGAAAGGGGACACGGGACACGAGACACTTCCTGATTCTCCACTGACTCACACAGGTGCTCACACCTGAGCATTAAACACTCAGTATTTTACATACTTGGGACTGGACAGACAGGGCTCAGGCCTTATTGCATNTTCTCAAGACCCTGAACAATCTACCTTCCCTAAGTCATAGATACCTGAGGTGTAAAAGAGTGGCAAGAAGAAAAACCCATCTCTGTTAAGCTGTGGTGAAGGTACATGGTGGGAAACTGCTTAGATAGTGTAAGGTACATAGTAGGCCTTCAAAAAGGTGGATATTATCATGTGCTAGCAGGTAGACTGTGTGGGGGTAAAAACTATGGCAGTGGCTCACCAGCCTCGCAGGGCTGAGCAGAATGCCTTAGGTGCAGGGGTTTAGCAAACACCTGCTGAATGAATGAATACACGGTCACTGCTCTGAGGAAGGCAGGGAGGAACGGCTGGTCTGAGGTAGTAGGTGAGGTGAGAACGCATCCAAAGAACTCCTGCTGTGAAAACAAGGGGCCGAAGCACTACAACTGAGGAACCTAGCTAGAGGCTCCGGGAGGGCTGAGATTCTTTTCTTCTTTGAGACAAGGTCTTCCATAGCATAGGCTGGTGGCCTTGCTATATAGGTGAGGTGACCTTGAACTTCGGATCCTCCCGTCTCCACCTCCTGGGGGCGGGACTCAGACATGTGCTACCACATCTGGGTTATTTGGTACTGGGGGTGGAACCCAGGACTTTGTGCATCCCTAAGCCAGAGTGTGAACTGCGACATGAAAAGATGAAGCTTGGGACCCGGAGCTGGTGAGACAAGGTACAAAGGGAGGCACAGCACCACAAAAGCCTCGTGATCTCTATACAGGGGCTTACAGTAGCCGGGGAGGAGGACCGGCACCCCAGAAGGTCATGGGGTGAGCAGGGCATTCTGCTGAGACAACTGAGGGAAGGATGGGGAAGATGGTGCTGAGCTCTGCTACACAGCCATGACTGACACATTGACATCAGTGTCTTCAGGGGCACAGGAATGGGAAGCGGAGATCACACGTGAGAGGAAGTCACCAGTAATCCATCTGTATGGAGCTAACGGTGTTGTTGGTGACAGGACAAAGAATCACCCTTAGTAGTTCCTTCTTGAGCCTACACTCACCCATCTCCTCACAGCACACATACACCAACAGGTAATAACCAGAGGGAAAAAGGCTTGAGAGGAGAACCACAGGGCAGGCTCTGCCTCGGAGCTTCAACGGCAGCCCAGGGCAAACTAAAGTCCTGTGGGATGGTAGACCTCCCATGGGGTGCCAGCCTCAGCTGTGGTGGAGGTAGACATCCCTTGTCTTCTCAGAATGGCTCATGCTCTGTATACAACAGGTGCTTAAGCAATGCTTACTGAATTGATCAGGAAGGTCTAGAATGGTTACTTTAACAAGATTCTGCCTAATGTTTAGGCAGAAAAAAGTAAACAGTATACACTGCAGAAAATTGGGCAGATGGCTCGGCCGCTTGCTGTGTAAGCATGAGGACTGCGGGTAGATCTGCAGCACCCATGTGGAAACTGGGTGGGATGGGGCATGTCTGTAACCTTGGTGCTGGGGCTGGAGACAGGTGGATCCATGGGGCTCACCGGCCAGCCTGCCAGGACAAATCAATGAGCTTTAGGTTTGGTGAAAGACCATGGCTCAAGAAAAATAGGAAGTGAAGTGCCGTAGAGAAGACACATTCTTGTGAATGCATGTGTAATGCCCATGCACACAGGAACATGTGAAACCACACACACACACACACACACACACACACACAAACAAAACAACTTTATAAACTTCCCCCTTTGTAGAAGGTAACATAAGCAACCCAATTTTGCAAACCTCTCCAAGGACACGATTAGATCACGTGAGTAGGTATGAGTCAAGCCTGGGACCCAGGAACCCAGAAGGCCCGTCAGCAGGGGCCTGTAAGACCCAAACCCACATCTGTCACCAGCTGTTTTGTATCTCACAGAGCCTCCTTGAAACCCTTAGGCCAGATGCTATGGCTAGACTACAGTCTGAGTGCAACTCACGAAGCAAGCTCTGTTTACTGAAAGCAAGGGACTGCAACATGCTGCAGTTCCAGGTCACAGGTCTAATGCAGGCAGGAAAAACAAAACAAAACAAAAGCAGCAACCTTCTGGTTTAAGATGGCTTTCACTGCATCCTCTACTTCCTCTCGGTTGTTGAGATCCACGGTCCAGACATGCGGCCGGCCGATGAAGACTTCTGCGTATGGATGCTGAGATGTCAGCTGGAAGACAGAAGGCAGGTTGCATCTTAGTTTCACACATGCACGACTGCTCAGATAAAGCTCTGGGCTAGACAAAGCTCTCTGTCTTTACGAGTCGAGTTGAACTCAAACAGGAGGTAAAGCATTCTTGTTCTCTCTGTAGCAATCAAAACCTTCTAATCTAAGACCAGACAGATAAAAAAATAATAGTGATGGGTGGAACTTTTGAAGCCCACTGCAAATAAAACAATGTCATAACAAAGAGGCTCCAACAGGTGGTGCCAGGTTGAACTCGGGGCCTCCGTACAGTGAGTGGTGCTCTATCACTAAGCAGGGCCTGTAGCCTCTGTGGTCGTTGATACGGATTGTCAGCCTGGCAGGAGCTAACCTCTGGGCATGTCTGGAAGAGGGTTTCCAGATTTTGTGGACTAAGGTGGGAAGAGCCACCCAAATGTGAACAGCACCATTCTATAGGCCACGTCCTGGACTGAATAAAAAGGAGAACGTGAGCTGAGCACCAGCATGCGTCTCTCTGCTTCCTGACTGTGGATGTGATGTGACCAGCTGCCTCAGGCTGCCATGACTTTCCCCACCATGATGGACTGTGCCCTGGAATTTGAGCCAATGTAACTCTTCCTTCCCTGAGCTGTCTTTTGTCAGTTACTGTATCACACAAAGGAGAACATTGGCTAATGCACCCTTGTAGCTGTCCTGGGCTCTTACAGACTACTTATTCTCAGGCAAGATTACCTCCATAAATTCAGTTATCTACTCTCTGGGCTGGAACGGACAAGTAATCACAGAAAATCACAATAAAGATCAAAACCGTAAGCCAGGCATCTGTAATTTCTTTACTTGGCAGATAGACAGGAACTGGCACAGTTAAACAAACAAACAAACAAACAAACAAACAAACAAAACAAAAAAACAAAAAGCTGATGCTGGGAAATTACTCAGGTATGAGTAATAGTGCACATAGGGGTGACAGTAGGAAAAATGATGCCATTAGAAGAACTCAGAAGTTTTCAAATGGTTTCAGAAATAATCATAGCAATACCGGAACAGGAAGTTTATTGATTTTAAAATGTACGTATGTGCACATCTATGTGTGTATACCCACAGGTGCAGACAGTTACCTACTAAAACCAGAAAAGGTTCTAAGATGCCTTGGAGTTGCATTTACAGACAGTTAGTTATGAGCTGCCTGACATGGGTCCTGGGAACCAAAGAGAAGTATGTGTTCCTAACCACTGAGCCATCTCTCTAGCCCCAGAACATAAAATTTATAAAGGCAATTTAGAGTCAAAAAAGCAAGGAGTGGTCTCCTTCCTAAGAGTTTTAAGATTCAAGTATTCAAGATGAGATGGATCTGTAGGTAAGGGCACTTGGGGTCAGGACTGATGATGGCCTGAGCTCAATCCCCACATGGTGGAAGGAGAGGACTGATACCCACAAGTTGTTCTCTAACCTCCACAAGTGGACTGTGGTGCACGCACACTCCCGCCTACTGTGGTGCATGGACACTCCCTCCTTAAAGAATCAATGTGAAAAAAAAAATGTGGCTAAAGGAGGCTGGGGAGTTGGTAGAGTGCCTGACCCTGCTCCCACTCCCCAAAGTCCTGGGTTCCATTCCAGAACTGTATAAAACCAGGTGTGGTGGTGCATGCCTGTAATCCCAGCACTCAGGAGGGATCCCAAGGGAGGCAGGAGGATCCCAAGTTGAGTCATCCTTATCTATAGTGTGTTTGAAGCCAGCCTGGGTAATATGAGGCCTTTTATTTTCATATTCTCGGCTACTGTGAGTTCTTTAGAAGACCACCCTTGCTCTTTTCCTCCTGGGCTCTTCTTACACCTCTTTAAGGCAGTGGGTAAACAAGAGCCTTTTAGACACTTGTGGAAACATTTCGGGTGATGACCAGGACATCAGGACAGCTGTACACAGGAAGACTTGTTACTTCCCAAGGAACTTTTATTTATTTATTTATTGAGATGGAACATAGGGTCCCTGAATATATTAAGCACGTTCTTTACCATCTTCTACAATACCAGCCCAGAGAGCTTTCANGTGTCTTGCTGGGATTTCATATGGATTCACGGAATAGAATTCTTAGAGACCATCTGAGGGCACGTTCACTTGTCCAGGACTGTAATTACAGTGCACATCATATATAGCAAGAAATGNCTTTTTTTAAAGACAAAATCTTATGTCGTCCTGCCTGCAGCTTCTAACTCACTAGGAAGATGAAGATGACCTTGACCTTCTGATCTTCCTCCACCTCCAGGCTGCTGGGATGACAAGCTTGGACCACTGTGCTTGGTTTATGCAGTGCTGGGGAAGGAACCCAGTGTCTCCTGCTTGCTGGGCAGGCACTCTCTGTGCCTTCTACTGGTTTATTTGAGACTTCATCCATGAACAGTCACCATTTCAGAAGAATGTCACAGCAACATCAATGTCACTCTGGGTATTATCCTCTAGTAAAACATGCCTCCATGGGTAGATGTCACATTAATGACAGCTGTGTATACATATGTGATATGTACACAGATTATACTCGGCTCCCTTTTCATAATGTCAAACATAAGAAAATAAGGCTGGCAGTGTTCAGTTGAATGTTTTATCCCCTTTAAATACAACTGTTCACTTGGAAGGTGGAACCAGACATCCCATCTTCTACTATAATTCTTAGTACATAATACTGAATGAAATACCTATTATTTTCCTAGAAGTTATTTTTTACATATCATAAACTATTAAAAAAAAAGGTCTACGAAGGCAAGTCTTATTACTTGCAAATTTCATTTCTGGAGAGAAAATATGTTCTATTTATTCATTATTTATTAATTTACTAACTCAGTTACTCATTTACTGTATGTGTCTGTATGGGCAATGTATGTGTACGTACATGTCCTTGTGTATGTGCTGAGGCCAGGGGAAGACACTGGGTGCCTGGCTGTGCCACCCTCCACCTTANTCATGTGAGACAGCATCTCTCAGTAAACCTNTGCTCACTGTTTTTAGCTAGACTGGCAGGCCAGCAAGCCCCAGTGATCTCTGTTCCCCACTACCCCAGCACAGTTGCTACAGGAGCTGGAGGCAATATCGGCTTGTATGTTGGAGCTCAGGATCCAAACCCGATGACTGTGCCTGTTCAGCAAGTGCTTTCNCCCACCGACCAATCTCCACAGCTGGAAAACACATCCTAACACATCTGTCACAGGAGCTGCTAGTGCTATGGCCTTTGCTTTTGAGGCCAGCCTGGCTCTCTCATTTTTCCCTTTTCCTTCAGATTCCATAAAGACNTAGACACTTAGAGAACTACAAAGCTCATTAGCACCCGCCATCTCCTCACCACTGCCCTTGGTACCTCATCACACCAGCCGCTGCAAGCCCTGTTTGGGGCAGGAAGCTAGGAGCACAAGCCTCTGGGAAAGCCTCCAGGAAATTACAAAACCTTGCAGTCCTGAGGCTGCTGCCTTTCTTGGTTTCTGCGCANGCTCCNTCCCTTGTCACAGCCCTCGTTTTTTAGGCTCTGTGGTCAGTGCTGGAGACTTTGCAGGCCCACAGAGGTGTGGAAACCTTTATTTGTCAATTAAAAAAATCTCTGTATAAAATATTTTGATTCAATACCAATCCACAAGGTCTTCGGTTGGGACAGGCAGNGGGCTAATCCCCATCTCATATATTATTTATCAGGCTTCCTATATATCACAAGGATTCCAAGGTTCTTGGGTTCTACATAACCAGAAAANGGCAAAGCCAAGTTCAAATCTAGACCCTTTAGCAACNGAACAGCTTTATGTGGAAGTGTTTGTCTGTGTTTGCGNGTGAGTGTATACATGTGTGCGGAGGCCAGGAGTTAATCTTGGGTGTTATTCCTCAAGACCCCTATGGACTTTTATTTTTGAGACAGAGTCTCTCCTTGATTATGAACCCATAAATCAACCTAGGCTGGTTGGCCAAAGAGCCCCCGGGATCTGCTTGTCTCTGCCTCCCTAGCACAGTGCACACTACCACACCCAGCTCTTTATCTGGGTTCTGGGGTCTGAACTCAAGTCTTCCAGGCCTTTCTATCTCAACTGAGCTGTCTTCCCAGTTCCAATTCAATATCTCTGAGCAAAAAAGAAAGCATCTTAGAGACTACCACCCCCCATTCTTAAGAAAAAAAATGAACAAAGCCTTAAAAGTCACTCTTAAAATTTATATATATATACATATATATATATGTATGTATATGTATATGAATATATATCTGCCAGGGCTGCATTTATGCCATGTTAGATCTTTTGAGAGGGGGGGCAGACTGTCATGTCACTTCTGCTTTGTGGCCTAGAAAACATGCTAATTGGTCCCTCTACTGCTACAGTTTCAACAGCCAGCAACATCACCACCAATTCATTTACACAGTAGTGCAGGCTCTCTCCCCTCCCCTCCCCTCTCTTAAGGCCCCTGCTTATTTACAAGGCTGCTCTAAGCACTTAGCAAACACACAATGCTCAGCCATTACTGTCTGATTCGTTTGCATTTGCTGAGGGTTACTTCATTTTACGAGTGAGGCGTTTTTTGATTCATTAGCCCTCTCAGAACTCTGTGTTCCTCCTTGATAATTTATTGAGGACCGTCTGATCTCAGCCACTTGAGTGTGTATCTGTCAGGAGATTTACTGGGGCATCCTCCGGACAAGCAGCATCTTGGGAAATATGAGAGGCGACTTCAGAACGACTGTAGAACCTCCAAGGAGAATCCCTTTACATGAACCTATTAATATGTTCCCCAATATAAAGATAACAATCTAATTTATATTAAAGTATAATGAAGCAACTCCATTTTTCAAGGCATTCTGGGGTCTTTCTTCCCTGCTCTGAGTAGACAATGCACTCTGAAAACCTGGTCTGGTGCAAAAATAAAAGCAAAGCTAAACTCAAATTTAGAAATCTCANTTTTTCCCCTTTTCCTCAAGTGAAGGCCAAGAGAAGTAGAGACAACTGACCTTGATCAATGTTTGTGTGTGAGGGTAGTTTAACAGAGGTCTAATGGACACAAAGACAGTACAGTGCTAAGAGACTTCGTGTTAAAACTTTTCCATTTGCTGAGGTAAGAGAGATCATTTCTAAGATTTTCTCTCGGAGCTTGCCAATTCCCTGGCCAGTAAGCTTCAGGGATCCTATCTGCCTACCCATGCTGGTAGCATATGCCACCATGCCTGAATTTCTCTNTCTATCTATCTCTCTATCTATCTACCTACCTACCATCTATTTATCTAATGTGTATTCTCGAGTGCTGGCATGTATGTATGTATGTGTACCGAATACATGCCTGGTACCCAAAGAGGCTAGAGAAGGCATGGATCCCCTAGACCTGGAGTTACAGGACTTTATGAGCCACTGGATGTAGGTCCTGGGAACTGAACTCCAGTCNTCTGCAAGAGCAGCAAGTGTTTTTACAACTGAGGATCTCCCCAGCTCCCTCTAGAGCAGTGGTTCCCAACCTTCCTAATGCTATGACTCTTTAATACGGTTCCTCACGCTGTGGAGACTCCCAACCATAAATGTACTTCATTGCTACTTCACAACTGTTCATTTTGGTACTGTTATGGATCATAATGTAAATATCTGATATACAAAACACACGACCCTATGGGGGTCGAGACCCACAGGTTGAGAACCGCTGCTCTAGAGGTTTGGGATTTAGAAATCCGTAGACTTGTTGGCAGCTCTTTTCCAATTAAAAGCATCTCTGGTTAAGGAGATGTGGGGGCTTCTGAGAGCTGGGAAAGCAAGGCAAGTGGCTCTTTTTGCCATGAGATCAAGGTCACCACTTCCCCTCAAAGCTGTTAGATGTTCCTCTCCTGCATGAGGCAAACTAACCTTGCGTCTCCTTTGTTCATCCACTCTGGAAGTTCCCTCTTCTCCTCCTCTCTCTTCAAAGCCCACCCCAATCTCTTTCTGTTAACACGGAACACTCTTCCTTTGCACAACTCGAAGGTAACGCCCCTCTTTCATCTACTTAGCTTTTATTTCGGTCTCANGTATTTCAGGTTGGCCTTCAACTTGTTATATAGCTGATGACGACNCTGAACTTCTTACTCTCCTGCCTCCACCTCCAAAGTGCAGGTAGTACAGGTGTGAGCCACCACACCTATTTCATGCGGGGCTGGAGATGGATCCCAGGGGCTCTGCATGCTAGGCCAGCGCTTTACAACTAGGCCATACCCCAACCCCACTCAGCTATCTCTACACATTATATGATGGCGCGGCTGCCTTTTCATGCTTCCATAGCAGATTCGGAGCTACTAGAAAATGGAAAACACTCTGCTAAGCTCCCCTAGTATGGCAGCTAGTACCACAGGCTGTTGTGCGGATAGGCCCAGCTTCTGTCCACNCCNCTTGGCATCTCGGCCTCCTGTGGGAACACTGGGCTTAGGGAGTTGTCTGGATGAGGTCACTTGTGGAGCCACTGATGACAGGACTCCACACTCTCTCTCCTATGGTCTCATTTAAGGGCTGATAGAATCATCCCTTGCAGGTGCTTCAAGGTCTCTTTTTTCTTTATGCCACAGAGAATGAGTGCCCTCCCCAACATCAGCACAANCACATGATTGGATAATGGCAAGTGGCCGAGGACAGTGAGGACTTCCTCAATATTGGCTGATGTGAGCACTGTCACATGACATCATTCCCTGGGCATGGGGTAGAATGTGTTCAGGAGTGTCCTCTGGTGTGTGTGTGTGCGTGTGTGTGTGTGTGTGTGTGTGTGTGTGTGTGTGCTCACGCATGCGTGTGCATGTGGAGGCCAGAGATCCACCTCAGATTATTCCTCATGGGCCACCCCTCTTGTTCTTTGGAGCAGGGTCTCTTCCTAGCCTGGGATAAGCCAGGCAAGCTAGGTTGGCTGGCCAGCAAGCCCCAGGGACCCCCTGTTTCCTTCTCAACAGTTCTAGGATTACAAGTGAGTTCTACCATGCCTAGGGTTTGTTTTTGTTTTTGTTAAACATGTGTTCTAGGGACTGAACTCAGGCCCTCCCNCTTGTGCAGCAAGCCATGTTACTTACTGAAGCTATTTCCACAGCTCCAATTTTCAAAGTTTTTACACATCAAGAGAAGCCACCAACATACAAAATGAGTGAAAATATTTGCATATTATGTCTGATAAAGGGTTAATACCCTAAATATCTAAGGAACCTCTACCACTCAAAAGAAGAAACCCTCAACAAACCCCATTTAAAAATAG
>LZPO01044476.1:304123-314613 GCA_001675575.1 Neotoma lepida | reverse complement strand
GAAGCTGTTACAGAACGAATTTACCACATTTTTTTCTGTATTTAAAGTTCTCAAGCTATACTTTTAATATAAAGAAATTCTTTTTGTGAGATTAAAAAAAAAAGTTTAGGTAGGTGGGGGTTTTCAGATTTTAGAAAAGAAAATATAATATATAAACTATATTACAAATTGTTCCAACATCTGATAACTATACAAAAACTGGGGACATAGTGTCAACAGCCTCTTTTCATACTAAACCACATTATTACCAGCAAAATAGTCTATGTGCTGAATTTGTAGGTAAAAATTTTAAGACTTTTCTGGGTCTCAAATTTACAACTCAGCGACTATGCATCCCAGGCCTGGAAATGGGAGTTGCAGCAAACAAAACACACATAACCTGGAATAAAAATAGACAGCTGACACTCAGGTATAAGACATTAAGGACATCTGGGAGAATCTTGAAATGCTTCCAAATACCTGCCTAATTGGAAAGTTTTAATCCATCCATCCAAGATGTCCGTGTGTTCTCACCAAGAAATTTGATATAAGATGTTGGCTTTTTTGTCCTATTTATGGAGAAGGAGCATGCAAATATGACACAAAGCACATGTGGAAGTCAGAAGACAGCTTGTGAGAGTCAGTTCTCTTCTCCAACCAAGTGAGCTGCAGAGATCAAACTTGGTCATTAGGATTGGCAGTAAGCAAGCGCCTTTACCACTGACCTAGCTGGTCAAGATTGCCAGTCCCAAGAGATTCAATAGGAGGAAAACCCTTCTCTTTAGCTTTATTCCAAACTGGAACCAACACTGCAAAACACTTTACAAAAACCTGAGATGGCAACAGCAACCAGAAAGTACATGAGTCTCTGACCGGATAACAAGGACAGCTTCACTTGATAGAGCTTCCAAACAAAGCCTCAGAGAAACTTGTAACTCAGGAGAACTCAGAATTTTCAAGCCTGTTCCACAAGTAGTTAACTCAGAACCTACATATGGCCACACCATGTTTCTACTATAACTTCAAAGTGAGGTTAGTGTTTTCTCCCGTCCAATAGCACAAGCAAATTTCATCTATCTCCAACAACTTCAAAATAAGGTGTATGTCTCTAGGACTGAAGTGTGGTAGCTCCTAACACAAATCCTGCCATGCTGACAAATAGTCACAGCTCTGTTTAGAGAGCAGAAGAGCCAGTCACATTATGTCCAACCTGCATTCTCTCAGCCACCAATGAAACAGTGTTACAGTCACTAATCATGACATGATCCTGCTCACACTAGGTCACCAGAAGCAAGGACACAGCCAAACCAGGACTTACACCTGGTTCCAAGAATGATACTTCATCCATCTGATTATCACAATTCTGAGAGCCTCCCAGTCCCAAACTAGTTGCCCTCTTAACCCCAAAGCAGTGGACAAAATCACATCTTGGACAAACTTTCTCTAACTTTTGATTCTTTTGATTTGGCATTCTTTAGACTAGGCTGACCTGGATTTCACTGTAAGACCCAGGCTAACCTCATCTTCCCAATCCTCCAGCTTTAGCCTTCTACATGATACAATAAGAGGTGTAAACCACCATGTCTATTTATCTCCAGTCTTAAAAACAAAAAGAATTTTGAGATGTGACAGCAAAGCTTTATTTAAAAAAAAAAAGTCTATTCTGTAAGTTATCTCAGATTGTTTTATTATACTACTTTGAAGATTCTATCTCTGTCTCATGATCGGCTAGAATAAAAACTAGTAACCAATTCTTAATCTGTTTTCATTTCTGTGTGATCTTTAAGTCCCCAAGCAGCCTCAAAGAGCTTAAATGACTCATCATGGTCACTCTAAGACCACAATTTTAACCTGTAACACGTGAGAGCATATTTTAAACACAGAACAAAAATTAAAGTATTTTTAAAAATATATAATTTTTCTTCCCATTTCAAATGTATATTTAAAAATTATAGGATGGGGGCTAGAGAGACAGCTCAGTGGTTAAGAGCATCAGCTGTTTTTGCAGAGGACTCAGGTTCAACTCTTAGCACTCACACAATGGCTCACAACCATCTGTAACTTTAGTTTCAAGGGATCCAACATCCTTTTCTGGCTTCCATGGTCACCAGGCATGCTCATTCAGGCAAAATGCCTACACACATAAAAATAATAAATCCTTTTTTTTAAATTATAGGATGACCTGACTGGAAACAGAAAGCAGGTTCAAATGGCAGTCATACTATGAACGTATCTACCTAAGCTTTAGTTTACAAATTAACAGTTTTCTACCTACAAAGCCATTCTTGCTTTAAATAGTTTTCTGTAAGAACAAGAAAAGGACAGCTAACGAATGCACTTTAGAACTGGGCCTAGCTGAGGGCAGACCACTGATCCATCCCTGGAGCAGGAAACAAGTAGTGCCATGTGTTAAGCATGGTCCCTTCAGAGTCTCAGCTTTACAACAAGCTTGTTCACAACATGCATTAGGAAGTGAAATACATGAAATTTAGTTAAGATTGCTTCTGCTAATTTGCAGTGTATTCTTTCTCTACCAGTGAGAAAAGTGGTGAAGTCCTAACCCAGTGGTTCTCATTCTTCCTAATGCTGTGATCTTTTAACTCAGTTCCCTGACCCTTTCTCACAGTTCCTCCTGTTATGGCACCCTCAGCATAAAATTATTTTCATTGCTACTTCACAACTATAATGTAAATATCTGTGTTTTACCATGGTCTTAGGCAACCTCTGTGAAAGGGTCCTTCAACCCCATCCCGTAACAGGGGTTATGAGCCACAGGTTGAGCACCAATGCTCCAACCCAACAACTTCTGCAGTCTCTCCAAGCCTGTCTCCCAGCTATTCTCTCAGGTTATACAATTTTTATTCCATTAAGAATTTCAAGCAGGTGGAGAGAATATGGAGAAAACACCACTTATATCTAAGGAATAGTGATACCTAAGCATGGAAGGTTTGCAAAAAATCTTATTCCATTCACTATTCTGTACCCTACAGTACCTGGTCTACGAAATAACATTAAGAAGAAACAATCTAAACAAAAAGAAGAAAGTAAACAGCAGTTAAGTTCCTTGGTAACCAGATGATCTTTCAAAGCTACTCTTGGGTTTTCTTATGTCTTATACATGTAACATGCAAAGACACATCTAACTTTATCACATTAAAAGAGCAGCTTGATATGTTGTCCTCATGAGGCATTTACTCAACAACACCACCACAAAGATAATACTATAAACTACTGAGAACAATGCCTATTATAACAATTATATAAACACTGGCTATAATACTGATTATAATTATTATTACTGTTAATGCACCCATAAATTCTAGTTAAGAAGAAACTGCATCATGAACATGGTAGTTCATGCCTGTAATCACAGCTTTTTGGAGGCTGAGGCAGAAGGATTACCATAAGTTCAAGTCTGCTATGGACTACACAGTGAGTTCTAGGATAACACAGTGAGATTCTGTTTAAGAGAAAAGGGGGAGAAAGATGCCACAATAGTAATAGTGACCATTTGAGTTAGCTTTATGGTATGCAAAATATACAATAAATAACTTTATTTGGTCCTCACTAAGATTCTGAAAATAGGTATTACCTACTTTACACAAATAAGAGAAGTATGCTCAGAGGATTTAAATGATGTGCTTAGGGCCACACCACTAGTAAATTGAAAGCACTGATTCCAGGCCAATTGCATGGCTCTGAAGGTCAACTCCACCCACTACATGACTTTGTCTCTTTCCTGAAAAGCCAGAATTCAAGCATTTTCTCACTAATTCACTTGGTTCCTCCTCTGCATCTCAATAAGCACAAGTCAAAGACTGCAGCAAATTCTCTCCACTAACTGCACAAACCTTTATATATAACATGGTGTGGTAGAATGCCACCACCACTCACTCCATTCATGCTAATAAGCATCTGCACTTTTACCTTGAATAATCAACCAAAGTCAGATTCTATACATCTAAATCTACCACTAACATCAATTCTTAGCCCCATCATTTATCTCACTGAGTTCATTTCCCTACAGAATTCATTAACTTCTTAATTATAACTTATAGGTACGAGAAAAAAGTCTGTATCCCTTACCAAAGGGGGGAGGGGAAATATATATATATATGTATATATATATGCATAAACACACATATGTACAAAAAAAGTGTTCATTACCACATTATCATATCAAAAGGAAAATTAACAAAACCCCTATATTCAAGCAATCAGAAAACTAAAGTATTTCTGCATCTACTCCATGCAAGAGATGTAACTGTTTTAAACCAAGTTGGTAGAGCATATAACAAGAGAAAATGCTCATGATAGAATATAGAGTGAAATTTTTAGGGGGTGGGTATAAAGTGGAATTACCATTAAGATTTCACCTCAGCAAATACAAATACAGCACTTTTAAGTGGGAAAAAAAAAGACTAAAAGAAATAAATCAAAACCTAACAGTTTTATTTGGATAGTGAAATAAGGATGATTTCTTTTCCCTGTTCTCCAATTTTCTTGACAGTTGACAAGTACAAATTGATTTTACAGGCAGATGTAAGGTGAGTTGCTTTTTCTAAAACAACACTTAAACTCACTTCCCAGCATTTTCCCCTCAAAAATCTCCAAATTATCCATAAGGGTTTCGAGTCATTTGAATTTGTATGGTCTTCTGTTATTGGGGTGGGGGAGTATTTAGGGAGCTGTTCCTTGTTTTTTAGATGGTTTGGTTTTTTACAACACAGGAATCACAGTCACTGGTTTATCACTAGGTAACTGCTCCACCACTGAACACTCCCCATGAAGGCTGTGGTAAATTTAAGACCCAAAACAATTCGTCTTCATTAGTTTCAGAACTCCCACCCTCCAACCATGCCAGAACTGCAACCTTGAGTTGTTGTCTCTCTTACCCACAGAATTCAGACTCTTCTGATCTGTAAATCCTTTACTCGTAGTACTTTCTTCCTACTTCCCACACACACTGTGGCTGAATCCAAACCTTAGTATCTCATCTCTAGATTAGTACAACTTCCTAAATAAATGTTTTCCTTATTCTAGTGCTTCCCAGTACCAATTCATTCCGCCACAACTTGCTGCATACTAAGTGCTGCTCTTGGGGCTTCCCACTTATTTGCTCCTCTGACCGTATAACAAACTTACCAGTAGCTATTACCTTATAGATTAAGAATAGTAGCCTTACAGGAGTTAGGTAACTCACCCATCTCCTCCAAGCTAGTAAGTGATAATATCTGAATGTGACCCAAACAAATTGAGCTCCTGATAATACTCTGCAAATATGAATTCTGGAATGGCAATCACTTTAAGTCAACTTCTCTTTTCTCAAACTGTATAGATCCTTTAGTTACATCAAATTACTGCTTATTCTATCCCAACTCCTGGGACAGGAGTTCTTCTCCCTATAATCCTGCATATTGTCTTCACAAGTCAACACTAAATCAAACCTTGTAAGTTAAGCTAGTTCCCTCACTCTACAGCACAGCCCTCTTATGAACTCAACATAAATCCATTAATACATAGTTCTTGATATTCTGTGCATACAGAATTTACCCTCCCGTTTTATATCTTAGCTCTACATGGAAACAATGAAATGTCTCCACTTCCAGTCTATGACCTTCTCTATTTCCCAGCTTCCCAAATGCTAAGTATTACAAGATCAAGCTGCATATAGTAGTAATTAATAAATGGTTATCTGACTGACAATCATATGGCTCAACTATTTAATAAAGCAGGATACCATTCACTGGCCTTCTGTGGTGGTATGTTGGTTTTCTCACTTTATTCCTTAAACACAATAGATTTGTAATTTCAACATTCCCAACTCAAAGTATACATTCAAGTGACACCCAAAAGCAATCTTATAACTGTTTGATCTTTTGTTTTATTTTTGTTGTTGTTTTTGTTTAAGGTAGCTTATGTACTGTCCAGAAGCAGGACTTTCTTTCCCTCTTCAGTTCCTACCTAACAGCATCCTAATGAGTACCTCTATCTAACAGCACTCTCTTGTAACAAGATGCCCAAGTCTTCAACAAGTAAAGCCAGGCAGTGAATTTCAAGAATGATCACCAATTGTTTAAGAACAGAAAAGACTACCAATTGTTTAAGAACAGAAAAGACTATCTGGGCTTTAATATTTGTGTACGCTCTATGATCCTGTTAAACCAAAATACAGAAACAACTGTGATTATAATTAAGACTGAATGTTTTTATTTTCCTATCCAAAAGAACCATTGTGAAACTCAGGGAAGACAATATACCAAAAGATAGTTTAAAGACAGAAATATAAATCTATATATAAACTGTTGATGAAAAGACAAAAATGATCAATTATAAGTACATGTTACTAAGTATAACAAATCTTAAGCACTGTGATCTGATGAAGGGGCACTACAGAACTGCTCTCAAGAACTCAGTGCTCACAGCTACAATCCTGTGTTTCACTTTTCTGTTTTCCAAGTTTGTACTTACATTTACAAGGTTTTCCAAAGAGATCTCTTTGCTACTTATCCTTTACCTTAATAAACCATTTTAACTTAAAATATTACGTGTCCCCATACACCTGCTGAGTCTGTAGTTACTATTCATCAGTACAACAATATCTAAACTGTTGACTCTTATCATATACATAATACTAAAACTTAGTTATCCTCAATCTCAACACTAACTGATATACACTGAGGCCCACACCCTACTCATAACCTGAAAATACCTTGAGTGACAGGCCAACTTAGTTTCCTTTTTATTTAAAAATCAGCATTTCTATTTGTACTATAGTTCAGTTTTAAAACACATTAGTAACATCTTGGTTTTCTGTCTTTATTTCTTTTTCACTAGATGCATTCAAATTTAACTATAGCAATTTGAAATGCTATAGGATGGGTCCACATTTAATAATCTTATCATACATGATGGAAAGAATAAATAATAATGTTATGGATTTTTAATTAATAGGAAAGTGTATGCAATTATAAAAGGGAAGCATGAGGCCATCTCTACCTTACCACTACCAATCCCCTATTTGGGACACCGTGCTACACTTAAGCAGACATTACTACTGGAGGGAAACGGGGAAAGCAGCACTCATCTGTGGACAGTTTCCTGTTCTGTTGTTGTTTGTGGGGTTCGTTTGTTTGTTTTGACAGTTTCATGTAGCCCACACTGGCCTTTAACTATGTACCCAAAGATGACCTTGAATTCCTGTTCCTCCTGCCTTTGCCTCTGAGTTGAGATTACAAGTGTGAGCTACTATACTCAGATGTGTATATTATTTCCTATAACTATATTTGACAGCCCCACCTTTCATTTCCAAAGAAACACTTATCACAAGGTCAGTACAGAACATCTCACACAACCTATCACAACAAGTGGACTAATTTACAGTCTACCTACAATGCAAAGGAAATAACATCTTGAGGAAGAAATGACCCTGTATGGATTCAAGTAATAAATATGCATTCGTCTTTTCTATAATGACTTTCTAGTGCCAGCTACTATGCAAGTTATTTGTTTTGTTTCAGAAACAATATAAAAGGAACATCTCAGTCTATAGAATATATTAAGTACTTCAGGTAAAAAGAAAATATAAAAGTATTGTACATAATTTGGATTATATTTCAAAAATAATCAACTACAAAATTAAGTCCTTTTAAGTGATAAATAATGAAGAGGATGTAATACCGCACATTATAAACTGCAGCTCTCACAAAGCAAAAGATGAGTGTCACGAATGTTACTCCAAAGACAAAAACCTTTAGTCTTTACACACGGCTCTTCAAAAGGACCATGAGATCTTCCCATCCTATATGCTGCACATCAACAGAAACTAGAGTGTTACAAATATCCTCTGAAATGTCAGTAGGATACACGCACAGCACATACACAGAATATTACTGTGCCAATTGCTTTTAAACATTCACTTTGAGATAAGAAAGGCTAGAGAGAAACTGTATCCACCAGATATTTTATTGTAAAATAACCTCATGCAATTTTCTCGTTTCAAAATTTAAATCTTCTCACTAATTACTGATGGGCATCTCTTTTATTATAATTCTTTTAAAACAAACCTCACAGCTAAATATTGCTATGTCCACAGAATATAGAAATTTAAGTCTAAATAACATCTTAATCCAGAGAAATGAGTGTTACTTCTATCACAAACATTTGTGTGACACAGGCTTGCAGAGTGGTGGCAATGCCAGTGACACACTTACAATCCAGCTGATATTTTCATATCAGAAGTTGTTAATTTTTAAAAATAAGTATAATTGCACTCTCATAACAAGTTTCTAATGTTCCATCCTAATCAATGCCCANTTACATGTTTTCCACAACTTGAGTGGAAGCTAACAGCATAAAATAGCAATAAGAACTCACAGAGCACACCAGGCAATTGCCATGCCTTACAAAATGTAAATCTAAAAGTTCGTAACAGTGAACTTCCTTATAAAAATTAAGATGTCCTCTAAATGCTAGTGGAGGCTGCACTACAACCACTTCTCTACAAATCATTTTCCTCCTCCATACCAAAAGCAGATAATGCCCCAGTGATTACTAGGGAAGAAGTGGGAGAAGAACTGGAATCTGGTTAACATTTCCTATCTTTATAATCAAGAATACTAGTCTTCAGGTTATATGAAATCCAAAAATGCTTTTATTTTCCTGTTTGATATGTTAAATGACAGGCATCTTATAGTTTCCCACATGCTGTAATGTCACAGTTAAAATGAAACCCAGCTAACCTAATGTGTGATTTTAGTAAGAAACAGTTTTAAACATGAAGTAGAAATAGAATAAAACATTAAGCCCGGTTATAAAATGAATTCTGCTCCCACAGCACTTTGGAACCCAGCTATGATTTTACTAGGCTAAACAAAAAACGCTGATCAAAACAGACTGACTGAGTTTCTGCCCAGAAACCTAACAGCCGGTTTTCTCAAGATGATGCTCTCATTGCTTTTCTTCCTACCTCTTTGGACACTGAAGAACAGATTTAGGTGAAACAGAAATTACAGCTTCTATAGACTAGAATATACCCTACTCTCGAATACATCTTTTTAAATTGTAAGTTTTCTTAAAGCTGGAGCACTGTTAAGTAATATGAAAAAGCAGTATACCAAAAGCAAACAAATTTAACATTAATAGTATTGGCTTAGAAACCTAACTTTCAAAAATATCCTAATACAATATGATTACAGGACAAAAATTCAGTCATCTAACATGTCATTTAAAATAAATATAAGGTTTCATTTATTTCTAACATAAAATTAACATTTTAAAATAATGTCCACAAAGTTACTGATTTCCTAAAGATTTCCAATGTAAGAGCCATTTTTTAAATAAATACAACTTACTAATTATTGTCTCAGTTCTACCTATTATGCACATAGATCAATAATACTTTTATCCATTTTAGAAGCTGGGATTTAATAATGCCAATGAGCTGAAAATATATTAAATGGCTGCATATATAAAAGGAACACCCGTGAACCATAGAGCACCTTCTTCGGGCATTTTTCTAAATACAATCACGACACAATCCACCATGTTCAAGACAATTTTCAATCTTAACATTCACAAAAAGAGAGCAACTTTAAATCCATGCTGAAATTCTTTAAAACATATCAAGGAATCTTTAAGACAACGCTCCAAGTTTGAGATTTTTTCAGTTTATGATTTTAACCCGACACAGAACAGAATGGTGTGACAGACACTAAAATGCTTTATGCTTCTCTATTAAAATACATCAGAGCACTAAAATATAAATTTCTCCTTTTCAACGTCTCTTCAACGTCATCTTACCTGACCCGCTGAACTGACTGCTCCCCAGCGTCGTCGGTCTTGTTTTCCCACTATTAACAGGCGGAGAAAACATCTGCAAAATAACCAAAATGTACCTGTTACTCCTGAGATTCTTCTCTGTGCCTCGAAAGGAAAAGTTCACCAAGTGTCATTAATTAATTCCTCAGTTTTCACAGAGAATTTGAAATAAAAATGGAAGATACATTCAGAGCAAGCGTGGCAATAACAAGTGACATTATTTACTAATACTGCCTGGGAAAACTGGTGACATTCGCCATGAAAACCCAGCCACAGGCAAGATTCCAAGATAATTAAGTTTAAACAGTAAATTTTTACCCATGATCTTCACTTTAGCCCTAAGTGATTCTCATTACATTAACATTACTTAATAGCACTTGCAATCAGAATCATGTCCGATGAAATTACCACATACAGGAAAGATAACAGCTCTAATACAGCAGGTATTGGCTCTGCCTTCTAGGAGCAGTTAACTGTTGAAATAAGGGCAATGAGCTCTGTGGCTTCACCTTTTATTTTTAAATCATTTTCCATATTACATATACATATTACATATACACACTGCATATGAATAGCTGAAGTATTCAGCTCAGAAGGCTGGGAATTCTAGCGCTAGGTGGACTTTCCTGAAGCTGACACCTTTCAGGTACCACAAGCCACATGAAGTCTTGGGGAGGGAAATACTGAGAAGA